>JARQOC010000711.1:0-64039 GCA_033576535.1 Allobates femoralis | reverse complement strand
GTTCCATCAGTATACGCAGCCTGCAGGCACTGTAGACCCCCTGAGAATTGCAGTCTTGTGCAGGGGGCTGCCACTCGTATTATGGGCGCATGTAGAGGCTGGCTTTGGAGATGTACAGATAGGGATGGGCGAGTCTACTCGCTAGGACTCGGGACTCGGCGATTCTGAAGGTACTCGCAGGACTCGTTACTCGGCGAATCTCCCAGCTTGGACTCGCACAGTGACGAGTCCAATGGAATTCAATGTCAATAAGCTTGACTCGTCACAGATACCCGCTGTCAGCAGCGAGTCTGAGCGAGTCTACGATTCCGAGTCCTACGAGTCTACGATTCCGAGTCCTGTATACTGTATTCGGGAGTCGGACTCTCGAATACCGAATCTGTTATGTTGCGAGTCAGCACAGCGTGCGTGTTAGGTCAGAAAACTTGTGAAGATAGCCAATCATAGTCAGTAATGGCATAGCAAAGTTGGTTGTGTCAGGACTATGATTGGCTGCTGTCCATCGTGATGCCTATGTCATGTATGACAGGCAAGGCAGTATATAAGGCTTGTCCCCGCCATTTTGGGCACATTCCTGAGACGATCTGACCTAGTATAGGGAGAGAGAGATATATGCTGGAGCAGATCAGGGATTGTCAGTGTAGGGAAGATTCCTTTTATTAACCCAAAAAGCTCTTCTGAGAGCTAGGAGGAGGACGGAGTAGTGCTGTGTAGGCAGGCAGGCAGGGAGGGAAGGAAGGAGAAGCCTTAGAGTGCACACAGGACAGACCTCATAGCTTAGCTTACTCACTCAGCTTTGCTAACAGCTGCAGTCAGAGGCTTAGCTGAGGTGCTGTTTCCTTTTTGTTTTTGCACCAGATCGATTTTTGTTCCTAATAAGCCATAGAGCGTTATTTTTTCTGTGGCAGACCAGTGTGTTGCTGCTAGCACGTACTCCACCTTAGGGAGTGTAGTGTGCGGCTTCACTGCCAAGTGTGAGAGCGCACACTTACCCCGCCAGCAAGTGACGCATTCAGCTAACCTAACCACATCTCGGTGGCTGTGCGCACTTCTAACCAATTTTTTTAGGGAGTGTAGTGTGCGGCTTCACTGCCAAGTGTGAGAGCGCACACTTACCCCGCCAGCAAGTGACGCATTCAGCTAACCTAACCACATCTCGGTGGCTGTGCGCACTTCTAACCAATTTTTTTAGGGAGTGTAGTGTGCGGCTTCACTGCCAAGTGTGAGAGCGCACACTTACCCCGCCAGCAAGTGACGCATTCAGCTAACCTAACCACATCTCGGTGGCTGTGCGCACTTCTAACCAATTTTTTTAGGGAGTGTAGTGTGCGGCTTCACTGCCAAGTGTGAGAGCGCACACTTACCCCGCCAGCAAGTGACGCATTCAGCTAACCTAACCACATCTCGGTGGCTGTGCGCACTTCAAACCAATTTTTTTAGGGAGTGTAGTGTGCGGCTTCACTGCCAAGTGTGAGAGCGCACACTTACCCCGCCAGCAAGTGACGCATTCAGCAACACCTAACCACATCTCGGTGGCTGTGCGCACTTGAAACTAATTTTTTTAGGGAGTGTAGTGTGCGGCTTCACTGCCAAGTGTGAGAGCGCACACTTACCCCGCCAGCAAGTGACGCATTCAGCTAACCTAACCACATCTCGGTGGCTGTGCGCACTTGAAACTAATTTTTTTAGGGAGTGTAGTGTGCGGCTTCACTGCCAAGTGTGAGCGCGCACACTTACCCCGCCAGCAAGTGACGCATTCAGCAACACCTAACCACATCTCGGTGACTGTGCGCACTTGAAACTAATTTTTTTAGGGAGTGTAGTGTGCGGCTTCACTGCCAAGTGTGAGAGCGCACACTTACCCCGCCAGCAAGTGACGCATTCAGCTAACCTAACCACATCTCGGTGGCTGTGCGCACTTCTAACCAATTTTTTTAGGGAGTGTAGTGTGCGGCTTCACTGCCAAGTGTGAGAGTGCACACTTACCCCGCCAGCAAGTGACGCATTCAGCTAACCTAACCACATCTCGGTGGCTGTGCGCACTTCAAACCAATTTTTTTAGGGAGTGTAGTGTGCGGCTTCACTGCCAAGTGTGAGAGCGCACACTTACCCCGCCAGCAAGTGACGCATTCAGCAACACCTAACCACATCTCGGTGGCTGTGCGCACTTGAAACTAATTTTTTTAGGGAGTGTAGTGTGCGGCTTCACTGCCAAGTGTGAGAGCGCACACTTACCCCGCCAGCAAGTGACGCATTCAGCTAACCTAACCACATCTCGGTGGCTGTGCGCACTTGAAACTAATTTTTTTAGGGAGTGTAGTGTGCGGCTTCACTGCCAAGTGTGAGCGCGCACACTTACCCCGCCAGCAAGTGACGCATTCAGCAACACCTAACCACATCTCGGTGGCTGTGCGCACTTGAAACTAATTTTTTTAGGGAGTGTAGTGTGCGGCTTCACTGCCAAGTGTGAGAGCGCACACTTACCCCGCAAGCAAGTGACGCATACAGCAACACCTAACTCCAACTCGGTGACTGTGCATTCGTCTACAATGTCTAAAAAAAAAACAATAACCAAAAAGGATGTTGCAAAGGGACAGGGACGAGCTCGTGGCCGCAGCAGTCTTGCCCAAGAAGGCACTGGTACAAGTACACAGCCTAGGATTGATAGAACGTCCTTTTTTCTACCTAGAAATCCCAGTACTCAAAGAAAACGTGTGTTGAGGCCGGATGAGCATGACAAGATAACATCTTGGATGGCTCAGACGCCCTCGACCACTGGTTCTTGCAGTACGCAATCATCCGTGGCAAGACATTCCAGTGTCGCTACAGACAATGCAGCGCCATCCAATCCTCAAAGTCTTCATATTGCCTCAACCCATCGGCAGCCAGAGGAAAATTTGGATATGGACCTTGGTCACTCGGATGACTTATTCGGTTCTTATCAAGGGGTTTCTTTGTCACTGCCTGACGAGATACTTGAAGTAGACGAAATGTCTACTCATGGCCAAAGTTTGGAAGTAGCGCGTCCTGAGGAAAGACACTTTCACGAAATGCAAACAGTATCTCAGGAGGTGGATGATGATGAGGATGATGAGACACACATCTCATCTGGCCAGCCTGCTCAGTCAGTTTATCCAGAATCCTTTGAACTGGAAGGGGTGGATGATGACACCACAGATCCTACCTGGATTGCTGAATTGCATAGCCAAGAGAGCAGCCAGGAGGACGAAAGTGGCTATGTACCACTGGCAAAATCACAAAGGCGTACTGTCTCCAGAACACAAACTGTGAGAACAGTTGCCCAAATAGCATCAACTGTGGCACAAACTGTGCCAACTGTTGCACAAACTGCAAACACAGTTGCCCAAAATGTGTCCACAGTTGGTGTTCAACAGAGTCATCCTCCTCTTCCTCCAATTAAAAATAAAGGACGAACAGCCAGTGTGTGGCAATTTTTTAAGGATAGCCCAACATTACCAAATATGGTTATCTGTAAGATGTGCCAGGCAAAGCTTAGCAGAGGCACGGTAAAAGGAAACCAGAGCACCAGCAGTATGCGCAAGCATATGTCTCTTAAGCACCCAATTCAGTGGGCACCCTATCAGGGTTCAAAATCAGTGCCTTCTGATCCAAACACTTCCAGGCCACCTCAGATACATCCTTCACCAGCAAGTGTTCAGGCTTCAGCTCCTGCTCAAGCGTACTCCTCCCAAGGTGCTTTACAAGACAGACATGACAGTAGTCAATCCTCTTGTCAGTCTGGTCCAAACGTGCAGTTGTCTGTGCCACAGCTGTATGAAAGACAGCGGAAGTTCCAACCGACACACCCATATTCCCAAAAAGTGACAGCGAAAATAGCCAAGTTGTTAGCTGTGGAAATGCTGCCGTTTAGGCTTGTGGGTACAGAGTCTTTTCGGGAGTTGATGGCTGAGGCAGCACCACGATACTCTGTACCCAGCCGGTACTTTTTCTCACGTAGTGCCGTTCCCGCCTTACACCAGCACGTGGTTAACAACTTAAAACGTGCTTTAACAAATGCTGTCACCGCCAAAGTCCACCTAACAACGGACACGTGGACAAGTAGTTGTGGACAGGGCAGATACATTTCACTAACGGCTCACTGGATCAACCTGGTGGAGAGTGTCCCAACTTCTAAAACTGTACCATCTGACATACTTCCAACTCCACGAATAGCGGGCCCAACATCATTCCGGGTGTCTGCCTCCTCATATATGTCCAGTGCCCAATCTGCTTCTGCCACTTCCTTGTCCACTGCTGAGCCTCAAGCACCATCACGTCCGAGTTGGGAGCTTTGCAGTACTGCTTCTGCAAGGCGACAACAGGCTCTTCTGAAGCTTATCTGCCTAGGTGACACACGTCACACTGCAACAGAGTTGTGGAAAGGTCTCAAGCAACAGACCGATGAGTGGCTGGCCCCACTGGAACTACAACCAGGTCTAGTTGTGAGCGATAATGGTGCAAACCTTGTGGCGGCAATAAAGCACGGTAAACTTGTACATGTGCCTTGCATGGCTCATGTCCTGAACCTGGTAGTTCAGAAATTCCTCAAAATATACCCAGAGTTATCTGAGCTACTGGATAAGGTGAGGCGAATTTGCGCCCACTTTAGACATTCGTCCACAGCAGCTGCAAGTCTTTCTGCCCTTCAAATCCAATTTAACTTGCCGAAACACAGGCTAATTTGCGACATGCCTACGCGATGGAACTCCACCTTCCATATGCTGGCAAGGTTTAATGAGCAGCAGAAGGCAATAGCGGAATTTCAGCTGCAACATGCCCGTCAACCTGGAAGTCATACCACACACATCAGTACTTTCGAGTGGGTCTGGATCGCTGACCTTTGCGAGTTGCTGGATAACTTCGAATACTGTACCAAACTTGTCAGTGGGGATCAGTCGATTATAAGTCTCACCATCCCCATGCTCTGCCTGCTCCAAGAATCCCTATTGAATCTCAAAACAGATGCTTTGAGAGCACAGCGGATGGCTATGGAGCCAGAATTGAACATCGCTGATCCTAGCCACCCTAGCCAATATCAGCAGGCTACATTGGTTCAGGAAGATGGTGATGAGGGTGATGATGAAGAAGATTTATTTTTCTCTGGTACTGATGTGAACCCTGATGGGACTCCCAACCCTACGTTTATGTCGGTACAGCATGGGTGGGCTGAAGAGGAGGAGGCGGACACCGATTTAGAGGCCACGACGCGTAGTGATCTTCATTCTGTTGTAACCGAGGAGATGAGTCTTTGCAGCTTAGCACACATGGCTGAAGTAATGTGTCAATGTGTCTCCAAAGATCCACGCGTCATACACATCTATGACAGCGACCTCTACTGGTTGTCAACGTTTTTGGACCCACGGTACAAAGACAAATTTCAGTCGCTGCTGTCGCACTCATCCAGGGGCTTAACGATGGATCATGTAAAGAGGGTTCTTCTTGATATTTTGCTGGCAATATCACCGTCTGAATCCGCTATACATCGAAGAACCAGCTCTTTCCAACAGCAGCCTTTGGTTGGGACACAAACGCCATCAATGACAAGAAGAGGTGGGGGTAAGATGTCCGCCAACTGGGCGATGTTCAACAGACCTTCCAATCCAGAACGTAATTTGCCTACGGTGACCTTGAGTAGGAGACAACAATTGTCCAACATGGTGCAGCAGTATCTCAGTGACAGTACCAGCTTCCTAAAAGACCCTTCTGTACCCTTTAATTACTGGGTTTCCAAGCTGCACACTTGGACTGAGCTGTCATTGTATGCCTTGGAGGTGCTGGCATGCCCAGCTGCTAGTGTGACATCAGAGCGTGTTTTCAGTGCCGCTGGGGGTATAGTCACTGATAGAAGGTCCCGCCTCACCACAGAAAATGCCGACAGGCTCACTCTAATTAAATTCAACAAGGATTGGATATCATCACAGTTCCTAAGCCCTCCTGACGACAGTACACAATCCTAGATTAACCTAATCATAATTTATATGATTGGGATATTGCGCTGTTAACAATATGCCCATTTTGGACAGGAATTAATGACAAGTCCCGTAGCTCTGTTGATTTCATTCGGCACCCAGTCCAAGCAATAATATGCTATGGGCCAAGCGCCCTGCTTTATGTAAAAAAATACTTTATTAAGCCCTTTGGGCTAATTTTTTGAGCCACACAGGCTAACAAGCTTATCATGGTTTGGGAGACACCCTGGCTAACAAGCTTTGTATGGCCCTTAGACCTACATGTATACCAAAAATGGGAAACAGCCCCTTGGGCTAATTTTTGGAGCCACCCAGGCTAACAAGCTTATCATGCTTTGGGAGACACCCTGGCTAACAAGCTTTTTATGGCCCTTAGGCCTACATTTATACCAAAAATGGGAAACAGCCCCTTGGGCTAATTTTTGGAGCCACCCAGGCTAACAAGCTTATCATGCTTTGGGAGACACCCTGGCTAACAAGCTTTTTATGGCCCTTAGGCCTACATTTATACCAAAAATGGGAAACAGCCCCTTGGGCTAATTTTTTGAGCCACACAGGCTAACAAGCTTATCATGCTTTGGGAGACACCCTGGCTAACAAGCTTTTTATGGCCCTTAGGCCTACATTTATACCAAAAATGGGATACAGCCCCTTGGGCTAATTTTTGGAGCCACCCAGGCTAACAAGCTTATCATGCTTTGGGAGACACCCTGGCTAACAAGCTTTTTATGGCCCTTAGGCCTACATTTATACCAAAAATGGGAAACAGCCCCTTGGGCTAATTTTTTGAGCCACACAGGCTAACAAGCTTATCATGGTTTGGGAGACACCCTGGCTAACAAGCTTTGTATGGCCCTTAGACCTACATGTATACCAAAAATGGGAAACAGCCCCTTGGGCTAATTTTTCGAGCCACACAGGCTAACAAGCTTATCATGGTTTGGGAGACACCCTGGCTAACAAGCTTTTTATGGCCCTTAGGCCTACATTTATACCAAAAATGGGAAACAGCCCCTTGGGCTAATTTTTTGAGCCACACAGGCTAACAAGCTTATCATGGTTTGGGAGACACCCTGGCTAACAAGCTTTTTATGGCCCTTAGGCCTACATTTATACCAAAAATGGGAAACAGCCCCTTGGGCTAATTTTTTGAGCCACCCAGGCTAACAAGCTTATCATGGTTTGGGAGACACCCTGGCTAACAAGCTTTGTATGGCCCTTAGACCTACATTTATACCAAAAATGGGAAACAGCCCCTTGGGCTAATTTTTTGAGCCACACAGGCTAACAAGCTTATCATGGTTTGGGAGACACCCTGGCTAACAAGCTTTGTATGGCCCTTAGACCTACATTTATACCAAAAATGGGAAACAGCCCCTTGGGCTAATTTTTTGAGCCACACAGGCTAACAAGCTTATCATGGTTTGGGAGACACCCTGGCTAACAAGCTTTTTATGGCCCTTAGGCCTACATTTATACCAAAAATGGGAAACAGCCCCTTGGGCTAATTTTTTGAGCCACCCAGGCTAACAAGCTTATCATGGTTTGGGAGACACCCTGGCTAACAAGCTTTGTATGGCCCTTAGACCTACATTTATACCAAAAATGGGAAACAGCCCCTTGGGCTAATTTTTTGAGCCACCCAGGCTAACAAGCTTATCATGGTTTGGGAGACACCCTGGCTAACAAGCTTTTTATGGCCCTTAGGCCTACATTTATACCAAAAATGGGAAACAGCCCCTTGGGCTAATTTTTTGAGCCACCCAGGCTAACAAGCTTATCATGGTTTGGGAGACACCCTGGCTAACAAGCTTTTTATGGCCCTTAGGCCTACATTTATACCAAAAATGGGAAACAGCCCCTTGGGCTAATTTTTCCAGGCACCAATCCTATGCCTGCATCGTGGGCGTTGCTTGGACTATCATCCTGCTGGAGCCTGTTGAAGGGTCCCACTGTACGCTCCATACAAAACGCGTAGACGCGATGTCTAGCATGTAGACTTACCAGCCTCTCACATGTGTGTTCATAGTCTTGTTGCCATAGCGAGGCATAAAGTAACCCCCCAAACACAGGCACTGTTTGTCAGCAACAGTTGCATGTGGAGTCATGATTTGACACTTAGTAACCAAGGTGACTTCATGCGCCATGCGGGCCGTAAAGTACTTGCTAATGATGCTCTCTCCCCTGTCCCCCATGCAAAATGTCTCGGGGTAATCCTTGACTCCTCCCTCTCCTTCAAGCCCCACCTGTAGTCCCTAACCAAGTCCCTGTGACTCCAACTCAAAAATATTTTACCAATTCGGTCGTTCCTCAATCCTGACACTGCTGAAACACTCATAAATGCCCTCATCATCTCCCGCCTTGACTACTGCAACCTCCTTCGCATAGGTCTCCCTGCCAACTCTCTTGCACCTCTCCAATCTATACTAAACTCTGCTGCCCGACTAATCCATCTGTCCTCACGCTACTCCCCTGCCTACCCCCTCTGCCAAGCCGTTCACTGGCCCCTCCGGCCCACAGAGAGCTCACTTTAAAACACTGACCATGACATTCAAAGCCTTACACAACCTATCCCCACCATACATCTCCGACATGATCTCCCGATACCATCCCTCACGCAACCTGCGTTCATCCCAAGAAATTGTCCTACAGTCCACCCTCATCTCCTCTTCCCACAACCGCATACAGGATTTCTCCCGGTCATCCGCCATGCTATGGAACTCCCTGCCCCACCTCATCAGTCAGTCGCCTACCCTCTGAACCTTAAAGATACTTCTAAAGACTCACCTCTTCCGACAGGCCTACAACCTGCCATGAGACCCCGCTACACGCCCCACGACCGACACCTTCCCCACCCTATTGTATCCCCACCCACCCCTCTTAGAATGTGAGCCCACGCATACAGGGTCCTCTACTATTGTACCTGTATGACCTTATTGTCTATGTTTATTGTACTTGTCCTTCTCTACCTTTTCCTCATGTAAAGCGCCATGGAACCTATGGGCGCTATATAAATAAATAATTATAATAATTATAATGACTTGAAGCCCAACCACAAAAAAACTCCACATTCATTCCTTGAAAAAAGACAGACACAAAGCTGGTTTTTAAAACTGTGTTTAAAAAAAAAAAAATGGCAGCACTGTTTGGACATTCCCAAAAATACTACCTTTTACAATTAAGGTAACAACAACAACTACAACAAATGGAGCCCTACAGGTCCTGGTAGGTGGGCTGTCCGTCCTGCAAAAGGTCAAGGGCCCCACGTATGGCCTGGCCGAACCCTTCAGGGTGGATCCTCTGAACAGGTGTAGGGAACGGTGGTAGGTCCCTGTTAGCTGGCCACTGGCAGTGAGGCAAAGCCCTGTGGGGTGGCACATGGGTGTCCCGTGTTGTGGGCCTGCCTAGCCTGTTAGAGTTTATTTTCCACCCATCCAAATATTGGAACACATCACCAGGGTCGTTATTTGGCTGACAGGCTTCCAGCACTATCTGTAATGCTGACCTTGCCCGCAGTAGCCTGTCAAATGGAATATTATCCATGAATGGTATAATACTGCGGGCAAAGTCAGCATTACTCTGTTGCACACTTAAATGTGCTGACCCCGGGATCGGACCATAAGCTGGGCCTGCCGCTGGTGGCGTCGGTGGTGGTGCTGGCCCTGCCGCTGGTGGTGGCGGTGGTGGTGCTGGCCCTGCCGCTGGTGGTGGCGGTGGTGGTGCTGGGCCTGCCGCTGGTGGGGGCGGTGGTGGTGCGGACCCTGCCGCTGGTGGCGGTGGTGGTGGTGGTGGCGGGGACGGCGGTGGTGGTGTTGATGGCCCTGCCGCTGGTGGCGGCGGTGGTGGTGCTGGTGGTGCTGGCCCGGGCGCTGGTGGCGGCGGTGGTGGTGCTGGCCCTGGCGCTGCTGGCGGTGATGCTGGTGCTGGTGGTGGCGGCGGCGACGGCGGTGGTGGTGGTGGCGCCGGCCGTGGTGGTGGTGGTCGGTTTTCTCCACGCCGCCTTCTGTTTGGCGGTGGAGGGTTAACAGCACGCCGCCCTCTGTAGTAAGCTTCTCTGTGGGTAAAGTAAAAAAAAATTTGGTGAATGCATTGCATTTGGAAACAAAAACATAGGTCAAACATTAAGTTGCACGCTTTTTAGACTCTGTGTATCTGTGTATTCTTAATCAGATATTTGTTATTATTATGAAAGAATAACCAACTGTACATAACATAAAGGAATACGTGACTTTCTTTGCTAATTCCATACTAATACATAATTTTTCACCCCCTGATTAACACCCACCCCCCCCCCCCATCCCATCTAATCTAGACGATCAATAACACCAATGGTTCACATGAAAAAAAAAAGTCCCCCTGACTTCACTTTTAACTTGACATACTTAATTCATAAAACTTTTAGCTTATATCATCTATATAAAGCAGGGAAGGGGTTGAAAGGTATACAATATATATATATATAATCTATTTATATAATCGGGAGTTTGAAATTCCGGCACTGTAGCCGAATCCCAAACTCCTTAGCGTCACTGCGAGCGGAGACGCGTATGCGCCTTCGCGAGCCGCAGACGCTTAACTCACACAGCCGCTATAGCGTTTTCTCGAGCGGCCTCGCGCCCTCCGCTCACAGCAAGACCTGCGCCCCTCACAGCGCCCAATCCGCCCCGGCATGCTGGCATTTGTACTTCCCCCGTCTGTGCACCCACAGGTCTTAGCAGATCACTGATGCTGACAGCGGGGGGGGACAACACAGACAATCAAATCAGGAGGAGGTCAGTGTCAGGAGGAGATGACAGCCGCCCGCCGGGGCCTGTGACACTGCAGAGGTCACAGCGGGGCTGTGTGTGCGGACAACGGGGAGGCCGGGGGCTACGGACGTACCGGACACGTCCTCTGCTCCTGGAGATGTGCCGCGGTTCCGCGCTCGCAGCGTATCTGACGCAGGAGCCGCGCTCACCACGCCCACACCACGCCCTCTGCCAAACAACCCACACCTCTCACTAACCTCCTGCAGCTAACCACACCCCATGTTTACCTTTGCCATGATGTCATTTAGCTGCGGCCGCTATCTTTAATAAGGTCAGTAATGATGGCAGTAATCGGATCTCTGCTCCCTCTAGCACGCCCCAACACTGTAGCACCATCTATTAACCCTATTCTCATCACCTATATACTCTGCTACCCACTGAGCCGCCTGTATACTCTGCTACCCACTGAGCCGCCTGTATACTCTGCTACCCACAGACCCGCCTGTATACTCTGCTACCTCAGACCCGCCTGTATACTCTGCTACCCACAGACCCGCCTGTATACTCTGCTACCCACAGAGCCGTCTTTATACTCTGCTACCCACAGACCCGCCTGTATACTCTGCTACCCACAGAGACGCCTGTATACTCTGCTACCTCAGACCCGCCTGTATACTCTGCTACCCACAGACCCGCCTGTATACTCTGCTACCCACAGAGCCGTCTTTATACTCTGCTACCTCAGACCCGCCTGTATACTCTGCTACCCACAGACCCGCCTGTATACTCTGCTACCTCAGACCCGCCTGTATACTCTGCTACCTCAGACCCGCCTGTATACTATGCTACCCACAGACCCGCCTGTATACTCTGCTACCTCAGACCCGCCTGTATACTCTGCTACCCACAGACCCGCCTGTATACTCTGCTACCCACAGAGCCGTCTTTATACTCTGCTACCTCAGACCCGCCTGTATACTCTGCTACCCACAGACCCGCCTGTATACTCTGCTACCTCAGACCCGCCTGTATACTCTGCTACCTCAGACCCGCCTGTATACTCTGCTACCCACAGACCCGCCTGTATACTCTGCTACCTCAGACCCGCCTGTATACTCTGCTACCCACAGACCCGCCTGTATACTCTGCTACCCACAGAGCCGAAATGGAACCTAATGTATATATTAATAAATAATACTAAATGTACACAACAGTGCTGCAGACACATACCTTGGCATACGGGCCACCGGGTGAAGGAAGGACAGCCGGTCGTAAAAGTGGTAGTGGTTCAGCAATGGAGCGGCTCCCGGTTGTCTCTCTGAGTACTGCCGGTACTGCTTCTTATGCTGGTCCCGGCAGCTCCTCCACCGTTTTTTAAGATGGTCAACTGTGAAATGATTTGAAACCGGGTTTAGAGATGTGTAATATTTGAAACAACAAAAGTATGTGTACAAATCAACAATAACATTTTATTCATTTTGTGTGTGTAATGTGTATACAAGGCACAGTGACACGACAGTATGGAACATCATCAACAGCATTACGGACATTGAGCTCACGTGGCCACAATCACAAATGAGGCAGGACACATGTCAACGCATAGAGAATGTAATAGTGCGGGCACGAGACTCTGGTCATTAGTGGTATTTATATACACCCAACCCCTTGGCCGAAAGAGCCAGGAGGATCAGACATTAAACTCATTGTACTGTTGTGACCCCATCCAAATATAGGCAACTATGCGGTGGAGCATGATAACACATTCAGGGTCCTGTATACCCTGCTATGGGGGCCCTGTATTCCCACTGCTGGGGGCCCTGTAAACCCACTGGGCCACTGTCTACCCACTGCTGGGGGCCCTGTATACCCACTGCTGGGGGGGCCTGTACACACACTGAGGGCCCTGTATACAGGGACTGACTGGCACCCTACAGTTTGGGTCGCAACCCTCCCTCACCGGCCCGACACAGGTGAGGACGGGGGGTGGGGGGTGGGGGTGATGACTGGCGGCCGCCTCACAGTCACCGCAGCTCCCGCATTCTCCTATGGCTCGCTCCCAGCCGCAGCCTCGCGCTCCTCACAGCCGCTCGCTAACAGTCGCAGCCGCACGCCACTCACAGACGCTCACTCCCGGACGCAGCCGCGTGCTGATGACGTCATCGCGCGGCCAGGAGCTTCCGTTTCCGCCTGCTGCTTCAGGGACATGCGGATTATTCATGCTCCTGCAGCCGCATGACCCGTGGCACCTGGGCCAGTCCGCCCCTGCCTGTATACCACAATATGGGGCATGTGGGGGCCTGTATACTCTGCAGGGGGAGGTGTATACTCTGCTGGGGGGCTGTCTACCAGTGATAGCCGCTGTATACCAGGATGGCGGTGAATATGTTTTCATAGTTTTTCGGGTCAAAAATAGGGGGGTCGGCTTATACACGGGTCGGCTTATACACGAGTATATATACAGTAAATGCAATATATAACGTGTGAACTCATTTAACTTACTTAGATTGCTCTGTTCCTCATGGTCACTCCGATGGAACGCAGGGAACATCTCTTGGGCGATCTCTCTCCAGGCTGTATTAATTTGGGTCGTATCCCCATAGTCAGGATCTGTAGGGAGCCATAGAAATGGACGAGCCTCCACAAGTGCAATAAGACGCAGTGTGTTCACCGTGCCACGTCCTGCTGCCATGATTGCACTGATGAATGGATTGCTCTGTGTGTGCGCCTGTCAGCGCGACTCGCTTCCTGTTTCCTTAAAGCATGGTGTGTGCTGGAGAATCGCTTCCCTCGCAACATCGGCTACAAGCCTCAAAATAAGAGAAAAAGCAGCGAGTTTGGACTCGCACACTTTCAGAGACACATCAGCGAGTTGTAAATGTCATTATTCGCTATTACTCGGGTCCCTATTCATTAACATTGGACTCGCTGGACTCGCAACGAGTCCCGAGTCCTTGACTCGGACTCGTTGGGGTCTTGCGATTCCGAGTCTTTTAGGACTCGCCCATCTCTATGTACAGAGCCTGCCACCGGCCAATCAGAGGCCAGCAGTTGACGTCAAACGCTGACATCAGCTGTTGACCTCTGATTGGCTGATGGATGCCATTGGTACAGGAGACCAGAGAACGTCCATGAAGGCGCCGGCAATACAAGTGAACTTAGTGAAGTAAAACGCGGGGACGGGAGCCCAGTTACCGAACCGCAATCCTCAAGGGATCTGTGGTGCCTGTGGGCCACATGAAGCAGCTGTAGGGACCACTTGCAGCCAGCAGGCCGCATGTTTTGAGACCCCTGATCTAAACAAAGCTACAAGAGATCTACAAAATATTTTAATCTCCAATTGCTGGTCTACTAACCATTCTTTTTTTAAGTAATGAAGACAATAATTCTGAGACTGCAGTGGTTAGTTTTGTGTTGCATTTGGAGAAACCACTTGATTTATTAGTTCTTTTGTTCTACTTAAATAGTTCTTGTTTGATTGGTTTATAGCAAACATTAAAGCGTTTGTAAATTCTACTCCTATCTGAATTTGCACTGGGCGTTGTGCCATTTGGACTGCAGCTCTCCCATATGGATATTTGTATGAATTCATGCAGTTGTATTAAAGCAATAAATAAACTTGTATAATTATAGGCCTCCTTCTTAGATGAACACTTTTGCTCCTGATTGTGCTTCTTTATCATTGTTTCTCAGCCTCCTTTAGTTTGTTTGTAGCAGGGTCAGCCCCTCCCCCGATAATATCTACTTTGGTGTAGACCAGGTTGTCTGCAGATTTCAAAGCTGACAATCAATTCTACGATCCCCAGTGTTGTTTAGAATGCTTGTGCTGTAGTGTGGATACTCTTATACATTACATTGTGTATACAGACCACATGTAACCAACACATTGCAGCTTCCTATTGGCTTACCGTCTGCTCCGTGCTGTCTTCTGCCAATCAGAGGCTGCTCTGTGTGTGTATCCATGGGATCAGGCAGTTTTTTTGCCTCCTCGTATAATGACCTTGGAGAAGGCAGACTCATGTTTATGCATGGGCTTCAATTCACTAGATGTGTGCTCATGTATGTACCAACACATAGAAATGGATCTCAGGGTAATAGAAGCCTGGAAGAAAAGCTCATTACCTTCTTTATATTGTGTTATAAGCAGAAGATTTAATGGGCAAAGATTTTATTGATATTTTGCCATACCATGCCTGATGAAGAGACGTGAGAAGTTTTGAACGTTTGTGTTATAACATTAATTATGTCACTCTTTACCATCTCTTTGGTCATCTGTTTTGCTTATTTAAAAAAGCATGTGAAGTAGTCTGTGAAAATCGGATAGCGCACAGACGTCAACCAAGTGCGGTCTGAGTCTGTATCTTTAGACATGAATTGATTATATTGATCCAAGATCAATATCGGACATGTCTACAATACTTGGTGAAGACCAGTCATTCCACACAGCCACATCAACATATCAACCGCTCGATAGACTATAACGCCTACAGGTTTTATCTGTGAAAAACACGGAGAAAACTGGATTGTGAAAAATTGATTGCCTTATAAGTGCCAGTGGAGGGGGTAAGGGGATTTTTCTTTTCCCTCTTTTCAGCTGTAAATCCAAAGACAAATCAGCTCCAAAATTGCTTAGTGTGGATTTGCTGCTCTGGACGTCCTATGGTTTCTGTCAAAATAAGGGTGAAAATTTACAGTAGCAGTACAGTGTGTATTTACATCTAAGTGTGCTTTCACATTGCGATTTTTGTGGATCCGTATCTGTCCGTTGTAAAACGGACAGTCACGGATCCGATTTAGCCTCCATGAGTCCCTATGGGCATTGGATCACATCGGATTTGCCCTTAATGGCATCTGATTTGTGTCGGATCCAATTCTGTCTGATTTTTTGATGTACCCAAAATCGGACTCTGATTTTGGACACAGCGGACCAAATCGGACTGAATCGGATCCGACCTGATCCGTGGCCTTTAATATGAGCGCCTGTGTAGCACGGGTCCGAGAAAACACAGGATTGTTTCTCGGACCTGATTTTAGAGAACTGAGCATGCTCAGTACACTAAAAACGCTCTGTACCGTCTAATGTCACTTCCGCAATGTATATACAGTACATACATTAGTGAAGTGAAATGAAGTAAAAGAAGGGTTAAAAAAGAAAAAAAAAAAACATTCTCACCTCTCCAGCGTGTCCCCTGATGCCTCCATGTAGCTCCTGACAAAGACCTGGCTGGGCGGAGCAAGCCGATCAGCTGATCGGTCACATGACCGGCATCAGCTGAGCGGTTTAAAACCCACGCCCACCAATACTGATCAGCAGGTGGGAGATTTAAATCGCTCAGCTGATGCGGTCATGTGACCTGCCCGCCGATCGTTTTTGGTGCCACATGCGATCCTGTCTTTTCCTGTCCGTGGGGTCCTACAAAAAATAGGATCCCCAACGGACAGGAAAAAAAATCGCAATGTGAAAGCACCCTAAGCAGCAACAGTCTCCATCGGTTTAAATTACCGTAGTGTTATATATTATGGCTTTTTATGGTCAGCCATACTAAGGCTGCCTTCACACTTGTGTTTGTGTCTGCATGCGCAGGGCATGCAGACGCAAATGCAGTGCAACGCAGCACATACTTATGTGAACGCAGCAGAGAATCTACAAATGCTTTCACATAAGTATGGTGCCCGGGCAGCCAATCAGCTGTTTTGGGGGGCAGCCGGGAGGAGGAGAACAGTGGCAGAGATCTCCTCCTCCCGGCCACAGCTGATCTCCCGCCGGTGTTAGCGCGGGAGATTTGAAGAAACAGTTGATCTGACAGCTGTTTAAATCTCCCGCGCCGACACCAAATAGCGTGATATCGGTGAAGGAGATAATAAACAGCTGATCGCTGATTCAAATCTCCGACATCACCTATTCGGTGTCAGCACGGGAGATTTAAACAGCTGTCAGATCAGCTGTATCTCCCCGCTGACACCGGCGGGAGATCAGCTGTGGCTCTGGCTGATCTCCCGGTGGCTGCCGCTGATCACCGACGGCCACTGGGAGAGATTTCAATGTTATCCGCAGCGTTTTCCTGCGCTGTCATGCTGAGGACACTGTGGATCCATTGAGATCCATGCATTTTTTGTGCGCTTGCAGATAAAACAAGCGCCTGTGAACGCACAAAATATGCTACATGCTGCGTTTGGAGTGCGGTCGAAGGGCGCATAAATTATGCACATCCGAATGCAAATGCGGTCAAACGCAGCCATACGCAGTGTGAAGGCACCCTAAATACTTCCTATTGACAAGAGTGCTCCTGTTTTTTTAGGATAAAAGGCAAACCCTGATTTCTAACGATACTTATATCAATGAGTGGTATTTCCCAAAGAATAGCTATCTCTCATGGCCAAACATGTATGTGTTTTAAATGGGGAGCAGAGAGAATCACTGCCAGACATCAGTGACTGCATCTTATCTCCCCCAGGACAATACCATTTAATCCTTCTTTTTTGCATCATCATCTATCAGGAAGGGATGGGGGGAGGGACTCAGGAGTCCCGTACATGTCAGATCATTAACTGGTCCCAATAAATTGGTGGGTCTGGTCAATTTTAATATATTATATATGGGGCCCATGTTCCAGACAGTCTCTCTCAGCAATTAGAATACTTCTGTGTGTACATGCAAGTGCATCTTAATGAATTAGAATATCATTGAAAAGTTAATTTATTTCAGTAATTCAATACATAAAGTGAAACACATATATTATATAGAGTCATTACAGAGTGATCTATTTCAACTGTTTATTTCTGTAAATGTTGATGATTATGGCTTACAGCTAATGAAAACCAAAAGGTCATTATCTCAGATAATTAAAGTAGGGAAAATGAAGGGTCTGAGACATAAAATATTACCTAAATAGGTATCAGAGGCTTCGCCTTATGTGGTTGTCAGAGTCACAACCACTATAAAAGCATATCACGGCTGCTGCAAACCCCATATGGGTGCATACGGAGTAGGGAGGATGAAGGGTTAAAAACCACGCTGCCGTATTTCACAAGACGTCAAAGGGTAAATACAATATTGATTTATTAGTCAATGTGTTTCAGGGCTCCCTGGCCCCTTCCTCAGGACAAATTAATATCATATTGCCATGTTTCAGGGTGTTTCTAGGAGCCCTGAAATGCGTTCACTGATAAATCAATATCTTATTCGCCCTTTGATGCCTTGTGGAATATGGCAGTGAGGTTTTTAATCCTTCATCCTCCTTACTTTAATTTTCTAGGATAATGACCTTTGGGTTTTCATTGACTGTAAGCCATGATCATCAACATTTACAGAAATAAACACTTGAAATAGATTACCGTATATACTCGTGTATAAGCCGACCCGTGTATAAGCCGACCCCCCTACTTTTGCCCCCAAAACCTGGGAAAACCTATTGACTCGTGTATAAGCCGAGGGTGGACTCCAGCACAGGTATACAGCCCCCAGCAGTGTGGTATACAGCCCCCCCAATGGTAGTATACAGCAGCCTCCCCAGTGGTAGTATACAGCAGCAGCCCCAGTGGTATATACAGCAGCAGCTCCAGTAGTTAGTATACAGCAGCCCCAGAGGTATATACAGCCCCAGTGGTAGTATACAGCATCCCAGAGGTATATACAGCCCCGGTGGTAGTATACAGCATCCCCAGAGGTAGTATACAGCAGCCCCAGAGGTAGTATACAGCAGCCCCAAAGGTATATACAGCAGCCCCAGTGGTAGTATACAGCAGCCCCAGAGGTAGTATACAGCAGCCCCAGTGGTAGTATACAGCAGCCCCAGAGGTAGTATACAGCAGCCTCAGAGGTATATACAGCCCCATTGGTAGTATACAGCAGCCCCAGAGGTATATACAGCCCCAGTGGTAGCATCCAGCAGCCCCAGAGGTATATACAGCCCCAGTGGTAGTATCCAGCAGCCCCAGAGGTATATACAGCCCCAGTGGTAGTATACAGCAGCCCCAGAAGTATATACAGCCCCAGTGGTAGTATACAGCAGCCCCAGAGGTATATACAGCAGCCCCAGTGGTAGTATACAGCAGCCTCCCCAGTGGTAGTATACAGCAGCCTCCCCAGTGGTAGTATACAGCAGTCTCCCCCTGTGGTAGTATACAGCAGTCTCCCCCAGTAGTAGTATACAGCAGTCTCCCCCAGTAGTAGTATACAGCAGTCTCCCCCTGTGGTAGTATACAGCAGTCTCCCCCTGTGGTAGTATACAGCAGTCTCCCCCTGTGGTAGTATACAGCAGTCTCCCCCAGTAGTAGTATACAGCAGTCTCCCCCAGTAGTAGTATACAGCAGCCTCCCCCTGTGGTAGTATACAGCAGCCTCCCCCTGTGGTAGTATACAGCCGCCACAGAGGTATATACAGCAGCCCCAGTAGTAGTATACAGCAGCCTCCCCAGTGGTAGTATACAGCAGCCTCCCCAGTGGTAGTATACAGCAGTCTCCCCCTGTGGTAGTGTACAGCAGCCTCCCCCTGTGGTAGTATACAGCAGCCTCCCCCTGTGGTAGTATACAGCAGCCACAGAGGTATATACAGCAGCCCCTCCCCTGTGGTAGTATACAGCAGCCCCCCTGTGGGTATACAGCAGTGCCTCCCCATGTGGTATATACTGCAGCCCCTCCCCTGTGGTAGTATACAGCAGTGCCTCCCCCTGTGGTATATACAGCAGCCCCTCCCCGTGGGTATACAGCAGTCCCCCCCTGTGGTATATACAGCAGCCCCTCCCCTGTGGTAGTATACAGCAGTGCCTCCCCCTGTGGTATATACAGCAGCCCCTCCCCTGTGGGTATACAGCAGTCCCCCCCTGTGGTATATACAGCAGCCCCCCCCCTGTGAGAATACAGCAGCCCCCCCGTGGTAGTATACAGCAGCCCCCCCGTAGTATATACAGCAGCCCCCCGTGGTAGTATACAGCAGCCCCCCTGTGGGTATATAGAGCCCCCCCGTAGTATATACAGCAGCCCCCCCCTGTGAGAATACAGCAGCCCCCCCGTGGTAGTATACAGCAGCCCCCCCGTAGTATATACAGCAGCCCCCCGTGGTAGTATACAGCAGCCCCCCTGTGGGTATATAGAGCCCCCCCCCCGTTGCTGCCGCACACCTGTAAAAAGAAGATCTTTCATACTTATCCTCCTGCTGTCACGCGATCATCCTCCGCTCTCCTTCTTGCTTGCACCCGGGCCCCGGCGTCCATCCATATGACCGCGCACAAATAATGACGTCACTATTTGTGCGCGGTCACGTGGATGGACGCCGGGGCCCGGGTGCAAGCAAGAAGAGCGGAGGATGATCGCGTGACAGCAGGAGGATAAGTATGAAAGATCTTCTTTTTACAGGTGTGCGGCAGCAACGGGGGGGGCTCTATATACCCACAGGGGGGCTGCTGTATACTACCACGGGGGGGCTGCTGTATATACTACGGGGCGGCTGCTGTATACTACCACGGGGGATCTGCTGTATTCTCACAGGGGGGGCTGCTGTATATACTACGGGGGGCTGCTGTATGCTACCACGGGGGGGCTGCTGTATACTACCACAGGGGGGCGGGAGAGCACTGACAGTGCTATGTAATATGCACGGCTCCCCCTGCCGCTGATGGACAGGGGGATGCAGTGCATATTGCATTGCACTAATGAGCGGCCCCACGTGACCGGCCGCTCATTGTACAGCCTCCCCCTGCCTCCTCCATCCCCCGGACACCGGCCCCACACAGTCAGCCGTCACTGACTCGTGTATAAGCCGAGGGGGGCACTTTTCAGCACAATTTCTGTGCTGAAAAACTCGGCTTATACACGAGTATATACGGTACTCTGTTTTGTAATGACTTTACTGTTGTTTTGGTAGCATTTAGCTTTTGTTTCCATATATTGGCGGTGTGAACATGTTCTTACAGACTTGTTCGCTGTGTGCAGGACTCAACTGTTTTTAATTATTTTAGATTACTCTGTTTGTAATGACTTTATATAATATATTAGTTTCACTTTATGTATTGCATTACTGAAATAAATTTACTTGTTGATGAAGTTCTAATTCGTTGAAATGCACTAGTATATATATATATATATATATATATATATATATATATAAACATATGTATACATATATTCTGGAGTGTTCAGGTCAGGTCAAATACGATCAGGTATTTGGTGTTAAGTAGAAACTTAAAAAAAAACACAGCAAAAAAATGTTTTCTTCTATATTTGTGATGAAAACATGAACTATGCAGTGATTCATATGTACATGAAAACAGGGTTAAGCTATAAGGTAATAAATATGTCACTGCACATAATTGTAGCATATTGAAGGTGCATGTTACCACAAAGTAATGGAGAAGCCGCAGATTTGTTAGCCTGTTTTTATTTTTGGGGTTATTGATAGTGCACAGTTGCTTTTATACCTTGTAAGGCTGCCTTCACATTTGCGTACGGGAAGGCAGCGTATTGCTGCGTTCCCATACGCAGTCAAACGCATGCACACTGCGTTCCTATGTTCAACATAGGAACGCATGGTGCCTGCGTTTGCTGCGTTCGGGTGCGGATGCGGACGATATCTGCTCCTTCCGGTGTCCAGCGTCCGCACCCGGGACGCAGCATGTTGGATTTTTTTGTGCGCTCGGGGACCTTGGAAAATCAGCAAGCGTCCCCAAGCGCACAAAAAATGCATTGGCTTCAATGGGTCCGCAGTGTTCTGCGCTTGACAGCGCAGGAGAACGCTGCAGACCCATTGAAAAATCTCCCGGTGGCCGGCGGTGATGTCACAGGAGCTCACCGACGGCCACCGGGGATCAGCTCAGCCTCTGCTGATCTCTTCCTCCCCGCCGCCAATAATCTGCTAGCGATGTCGGCGGGGAGAAACAGCTGATGTGACAGCTGTTTGAATCTTCCCGCGCCGACATCTCCTCTCGGTGTCGGTGCGGGAGATTCAAACAGCTATCAAATCAGCTGTTTTCTCCCCGCCGACATGTCCCGGAGCTTACCGGCGGCGGGGAGGAGGAGATCTCCGGCGCTGATCTCCACCCCCGGACACCTCTGATTGGCTGCCGGGCTGCACAGTGATGTGTCCGCAGGCGGACATTCTCCGCTGCGGACACATCAAAATGGCCCTGCTTTACACTGCGTTTGTGTCTGCATGCCATCAGCATGCAGACACAAACGCTAATGTGAAGGCAGCCTAAATCAAGTTTCTTGAAGAGTTGTATACACAACAAATAGACTCCGGTCACATTTTTTTCAGCACTTCATATCATTTGTTGACCATAAACATTGGACAGCTGCATCCAAAAGATGAAATTACCTTCCCTACACCTGCATATACACAGTAGGAAGGACAATCCTAGATTTGGAGATTTGAAAGGCTGCTCTTTGAAGCAATGTGTACCATCGTGGCCTGCTTCTTTTAAGGAAGCAATGCGAAAGGCATAGTCCTGCTGCCCAATGTTAGGTTAGGCCTGCTTCACACCACAGTTTTTCGAGTCTGGGTCTGTCCTGTGTGAACCGGACAGACCCGGATCTGAATTTGTTCCCATAGATCCCTATGGGGCCAGATGGCTGTTATTTGCCATCTGATTTTGTGGTTTTCCGGGAGGATCCGGTTTTGTCCTATTTTTGCATCGGACACAAAACCGGAGTCTGCAGCATATTTTGTTTCCGATACAAAAATCGGAAAAAACCTGATCCTCCTGGATCCAGCGCTCATTCAGCACCATGGACAGAGTTCCACGGCTGAAATTTCAGCACCGTGGCCAGCTTCCCTGCACTTGCGGTACTTGTGGTGCTGACATTTCATCACTGGACAGCGGCACAAATGAAGCTGGCAAAAAGCAGGATCGCAGATTTGCCCTTTGGTTCTGCTCGTCCATGGCTGTCAGGTTCTATCCAGTGCATCCTGCAAAACACCGGACAGAACCGGACAATGAAAAAACGTGGTGTGAAGCCAGCCTTAGGCCATGTCCAGACACCTCCGCTGTAAGTATTTAGCAGATCTCCGCTAAATACTTAGGTTTTTTCAGAGAAGCGGAGGTGCGTGTGTGCATCACGTTATCGTGGTAACCATTTCACACAGCAAGCTGCCTAGTGTCCGCTGAAGCCGAGCGCACAGGGAAACGCTGCTAGGGAGCCTGCTGTGTGAAATGGTTACCACGATACACATCGGGTAACCATGGGCTGCGTCCACGGAAAGCGCCGACACACACGCACCTCCGCTTCTCTGAAAAAAACCTAAGTATTTAGTGAAGAACCGCTAAATACTTATAGCGGAGGTGTGTGGACATGGCCTTACCTAGACAAATTCTGCAGATGGTCTGCCAATGCATCCAGAAGCAATATGGTTTCTTCTTAAGGCCACGTGCACACGCTGAGTATTTGATGAGTTTTTTAACCTCAGGATTTGTAGACAAAACCAGCAGTGGAACAATCAGAGGAAAAATCTAATAGAAACACCTGCACCACTTCTGTATTTAATTATCCACTCCTGGTTTTGGCTACAAATCCTGAGGTAAAAAACTCATCAAATACTGAACGTGTGCACGAGGCCTAAGGTCGGCTTCACACCACGTTTTTTAACTGTCAGATTCTGTCCAGTGTTTTGCAGGATGCATCAGACAGAACATGACAGCCAAAGACAAGCAGAACCGAAGGGCAAACCTGCCCTCCGATCCTGCTTTTTGCCAGCTTCGTTTATGCCACTGTCCAGTGCTGAAATTTCAGCACTGCGAGTGCAGGGGAGCTGGCCACGGTGCTGAAATTTCAGCTGTGGAGCTCTGTCCAAGGTGCTTAATGAGTGTGGCTGCTTTTAACAGCCGCCGCTCTTCAGTACCATGGATCCAGGAACCGGTCCGATTTTTTGTTGGATCCGGGGCGATCCGGTGCCCATAAACTCCCATACTATGGGCGTCGGTCCCGGGAGGATCTGTTTTTTAGCGATTTTTGCATCGGACACAAAAAATGATGCAGACTCTGATTTTGTGTCTGATGCAAAAATCGGTCAAAACCGGATCCTCCTGGTAGAGTCTCAAGCCGGAGGTCAAATAAGCACAATCCAGCGCCATAGGGATACATGGGGGGCAAATTCGGATTCGGGTCTGTCCGGTTCAAACTGGACAGACCTGGACCCAAAAACCGTGGTGTGAAGCTGGCCTAAGGGATTATGCCTAATCCAATTTATTTGTTCTGCAAATAGAAGACTATTACGTGAACCCATAAACTTGCATTTTCTAATTTGATCATTGACTTGTATCAAAAGTTCTGCCCCGATGCTCAAGCCAGTGCACAGATTACTGGTGCCATTAGGGCTCTGCCTATAGTTTATATGGCAAAAAGCTGCTGATTGGTTCCCTTTAAGGGTGTGTATATTTCTGCAACCACATTGTTTTACTTCTTTATTTTTTTACCCCATAGAATGTTTTCTGCTATTTCCAAACTTTCGTCTTTATCTGATGAATCAAGGCTTTGATGATTTGTAGATGTGTTTAGAGTCATTGTCATTCTGAAAGGTGACATTCCTTCATGTTAGCTTTTTATCAGGGACCTGAGAGGTAGTGCTCACAATCAGGATTAATAGCATTTTGGATGTAGAGTGTTTTCACTGCGTCCAAAATACTGCATTGTATAGTACAACCACAATGGATGGGATTTACAGGAATCCCACTTGCCTCACTCCTCAGCTGAAATCATGTCAGCTATCCTTTTTGTAGAAACATGTAGAAAACAGTTTTACTCTTACCTAACTAGACAGACAATGAAATTCTGTGTACGGGTTTAAGTGTCAGCATATGAGGAAGATTTAGCTGAACTTGAAAATAGTAAAATGCGAGTAACCAAAGTAATTAGAGCAATAGGTGGATTACAGTACTTTAAAAAGATTAGCAAAATTAAGCCTTTAGAAAAATCATCTTAGGGGGCTATATGATTACTGTAGTAATTAAATGATACCTAAGGGTACCTTTACACGCCGCAATTTTTGGTGGCGATAGGAGGCGATCTAAAGTGCGCGTGCACGTTTTTCACGGTCGCCTCAGATCGCCGATCGCGCTTTTACACGCCGCAATTTCGACCTCAACCCAAGGCGATGTGTCACCCTGGAAATTGCCACACCAATAGCGGGAAACATCCGGTAGACTCCCCGGCTTCATCCGCCGCAATCCCTAAAGGAATGTGGGCGTACATGTTCAGCGCGGCGAGAACATAGGCGTGCCAGACTGGTTTACACCGCGCCCCAAACACACTCATTGGACAACGCAATAGCGTTATGATTGGGCAGCCTGCGCTGGAAGGCTGGCTAATACATGACGCCATTGTCTATCGGAGTTTGTGATTAATCCACGCTCGTGTCGTCGTTAGTGGCTGCTGCGTCAAACTTTCGAGGTGCTATAACATAACACAGGAGTGGTTTTGTGCAGGACAGTGGCTTACACTACACAATGGCTATGTGTCAGCCAATGGGAACACAGTAGCCACCACCAATCATCGCTGACAGGGCACGGACTCCAGCACGCTGTGGCACGCCTATGGGATATCAATAGGCGACGCAGATTCCATCACTATCGCCCGTTCCCACACCAAACACAGGTAATGTCACCTTCATGATTGCCTCTGATTTTGGAGCAGTGCTCTGAAATAGGAACCAGGCGACAGGTTTCTTATCGCCGCCAATTCCCAAATTACACGCCGCAACTGGAGGCAATTTGACGGCGATGGTGCCAGGGCGACATATCGCCGGCAAGATTCCTTGCCGCGGTTGCGGCGTGTAAAGGTACCCTAAAATGTTCAAATATATTTCAATGCTAAGAAATTTTTACAGTGTAGGCTTGTGACATTAAAGGGGTTGTCCAGTACTAAAGTACTGATGACTTACGCATGGGAAAAATGGAGCTAACTTGTTCTGCCACGTACATCACTTACACTGCCTGTTCACTGTTCATGTGATAAGTGGAAGCACTAAGTATTGTAGCCCACCAATTCCTGGAACACACCATTTCTGGATCACGCCCCTTTTCTGGAACACATCAATTCCTGGAACACACCGATTTCTTAAAAACATCTCTTTTTTGGAAGACACGGCTCTCTGTAACACACACGCTTTTCTGGAACACATGGTTTTGTGAACACATCAATTTCTGGAGCACACCCCTCTTTTGGAACACACCCCTTTTCGAGAACATGTCATTTTCTGAAACACACAGATATCTGGAACACACCCTTTTCTGGAACACACCAGTTTCTGGACACTGGAGATGATTATAAGCATGCGCAGATCAAAGAGAATTATTCAATCTGCACATGCATTGCCAGCACTCATATTCATCTCCACAGTTTCTTCAATAAAATAGCGCTGGAGATAGTAGTATGCGCATGCGCTGATTCAGGGTCCATTTTAATAAAGACAATATTACAATAGCAATGCACATGCTCCACCAACAGCTGTAATGGTGCTGATGGCAGAGCAACACTTAAATACAAAAGGGAGTAAGGCAAGAGGTGGAATGATTGCAAAGAACCCACCACAATGTCCCACCCCGATGCTCAAACCACGGCACCAATGATGTCATTTCTGAAGGTTTTAATAAGGATTATACTTCCTGATCACGAGGCCTCGATACATTGCTATGACAGCCCGCTGTCAGCTGATGACCCTGGAAGCTGTCATGAATCACTGTCTGCCAGTGATCCCTGAGGTGTATCGCCACAGAAAGAGATCATTTGTGCTATGCAGAGAGATACTGAAGCATCTCTCTGCATAAAACAAGGGACCGCACTGGGTAGTTCTGAGGCGCCCTAAGGGGCCTTGTAAAATCAAGTAAACGTTAAAAATTTTTTAAAAAACATGAAAATCTAAAACAATACACATATTTGGTTCATAAATGTCCGATCTATCAAAATATAAATTAAACAATCAGATCTGTAAAGTGCATAACGTAAAAAAAATATCCAAACCTCAAAATTGAGATTTATAGGTCACAGCAACATTGAAATAAAATGCGATAAACAGGCAATCAAAACATGGCATCTTCCTAGAAATGGTATCATTTGAAACATCCACTGAAGCCGAAAAAAACGAAGCCATCACAGAGCCCCAGATCCCGAAAAATGTGAACGCTACAGGTCACGGGGAAAAGTGCAATTCTTCTTTAAAAGCTTCAGCATTTTTTTTCAACATTTAGATAAAAAAAGAAAGTATAAATGTTTGACATCAACAAACTTGCAGCAACCCGAGGCATCATACCGACATATCAGTTTTATTATATAATGAACATAATGCATAACAAATTCGAAAAACAATCGTGTAATTGCACTTTTTTTTTCAATTTCACCACACTTAAAAATTTCCCACTTTCCTGTACCCTGTATGCTAATATAAATGACTGCATCTGAAAGTACAACTCATCCCGCAAAAAACAAACTCTCATATGTCTATATTAAAGGAAAAATAAAATATATATGTCTCTTATTAAGAAGGTGAGAGAAAAATGGAAAATCGCCTGGGGGTGAAGGGGTTAAAGACCAATAGAAAAGTCCAAGGCAAAAATATACTCCCCAAAAAAATGTTGATTCTAAACAAATCTATCACTGATATAAATGTAAAAACACCTTTTAGTTTCTTACTGCAGACTTTATCCCCATAGGCTACGTTCACATGTAGCGCATTTCCCACGTTTTTTTGCAGGCACTTTTTTTGCCTTGTTTTGCGACAGTGCTATTTATACACACTGCGTTTTTTTTACAGCTGCCTTTTCCCCAAAAGCGCAGGAGAAAGTGATGTCAAACGGGGACAGGAATAATTCTGTACCTGTGTGATATGCATGTGTACTTTCGCTTTAGTATCGTATGTACTGCTAAAACAAAATAAAAGAAAGCAATGGTAATAAAAATAGAATAAAATAAATACTCACCTCTCCACCGACTGTCCCGGGATGTGAGGCGTCCACGTCTGATTGCTGCAGGACCTGAATCAGCTGACCAGCGGCAAACCGATCAGCTGATGTGTCGCCTGACAGCATCAGCTGAGTAGTTTAAACCGCCTGCCAAAACCGATCGGTTTTTGGTGGGCAGTTTAAACTCTCAGATGATGATGTCAAGTCATGATCAGCTGATGATGTCACATCAAAAAGGTTATTACTTAAAGGTTAAAAAATAATCAATACAGCCAGTGATCAAGGGAAATACAGATCAAGGAATTTTATGTCAAGGTACCTTTACACGCCTCCACTGTTCTGGCAACAGGTATCCACCGCACGTGCACGCGCACTGTTTTTTAACGGTGGATACCGATCGCTAATGCCGCATATACATGCTGCCATTGCGTGCTCCACTGAAGGTATCTGTGTTCCCCAGAAGTGCCGACAGCTCCTGCGGCTTACTTCCTGTTGAATACCTTCCCTGGTTTACACGCCGCTACCACAAAGGAATATGGGCGTACATCTTTTGCGCCGCAAGTACATAGGCGTGACAGAGTTGTGTATTCCGTGACGCACATACGCTGATTGGACAACACAATAGCGTCATGATTGGCCAGCCTGCGCAGGAAGGCTGGCTAATACATGACGCCATTGCAAATGTGGACTGTGAATGGATAGCTCTTTAAATATGCCGCCCTGTGAAGGGACAGCCAATGGTTACACAGTAGCCCCCACCAATGATCGCTGATGGGGTGTGGTATCCATGACGCTGTGGCACGCCCCTGGGAGTTCACTAGGTGACACAACATCGATGTCTGTGCCCTGTTTAGATGCCACTACCATGGCAATTGTGCCTTTCTATTGCCTTCGGTTTCTGAGCACGGCTCAGCAACAGGTATCTGAGTCCACTACAGGACACAGGAAGGAACTTCCCTATTTACACGCCACCATTTCGTAGCAATTTCATGGCAACAGGCACAATTATCCCCAATGCCAGGCAGTTGCTATCTTTCAGTGGAGGCGTGTAAAGGTACCTTTACTGCCAACTAGACATGACAAAGAAAAACCAATGAGACCATTTTTAGTGTTCTTTACCTTTTAGTATGCAATTTACCAAGGTAAAGCTGATTGTATCTAAATATTTGCCTGTGTTATATCAAGGCCCAGGTCTTAAACAGATCGACAGTGGTGGATAAACAGACCATCACCCAACCATTCACCTATTCTTCAACACATTAACAAGAGATGACGGGTTGGGTGATGGTCTGTTTATAGATAATAAAATGCAAACATACAGGTGAGTTACAGCAGTTTCTATAGCTTTGGAAGTACTAATGTAATGTATTTGGATTTTTTACAAAGGAGAAAAAGGTGTTGGCGCCACGTGGTCCAAATCACATGATTATCAATTGTGATATGCACCATGTTGAGTATTGTGTAGAATGCATAATATCTAATGTCCAATATATTGGATTTAGAAAACTACAAAAAAGATTGCAGAACACTTGTCCTACATCTGTAATATTAATGCAGCCTATCTCGGGAGAACCAAACACTTTGTAGAAGTACAGAATGATGAAATAGAGAGTTAGGGCTTTTTTCAAGAGAAAATTGGCGTAGACAGCTCCTGTACAGGGAGGCACATTGGATATTGACATTGGACACTAAATAGTGTTAATTTTAGGCATGACATCAATCTTTTGATGGGTGGTACGGGTTGATGGGTAGTAGGTGGTAACATCACTCATGTCCATGTGTTCTGGATATTTTCTTTAATACTAATTTTTGCAATTATATTAATAGTATTCTTACCGTGGGACAATCTTAACTGGCAGTTTTTCGTCTTTTTATTAACTTGACCAGTTCTTATTATGCTGGTACTGTGATCATTATTGTATGTGATTTATAACTTCATCTGATTGTTATTCCGTGTATTTTTCTTTGGGTATTATTGAATAGGTGATTGCTCAATTTGTGGTTTTCCTGCACTGAACTAAAGAGTAAAGGTTTATTCATACATGATGTATCATGTGTTTTCCCAAGGTTTTGTTGTTTTTTATTGTGTTGTAGTTTGTTTTACACTTAGTTTACTTTTTGAGTAATGACATCATACATATAAGAAATGCATCAGTATATGTAATTTATGGTCAATCATTTTTACACACTTTTAATGCATGTTTTTTTTTTATCAAGAAGTAGTTGTGCCTTTTATGCTTTACAGCTTTAGTATAATACATAATTACCATTGACAAAATAAAAACCTATACATTTACTCGTGTTTAACCATTGTGTGTTTATACCATACATTTACGCAATATGGGTCATGGCAGGTATATGGATTGTGTGGAGTAGGCTCAAGACCTTTAGTAAATATGTGTGGAGGGTAGTATGCACAGATGGAGGACAGATAGCACATGTAGAAATCCAATGTCAGAAGAGACAACATGTTTATTATATATTTGTATGCCTTTGAAGATAAGACTGATAAGTAAGTAATATATACTTCAAAGTCATAGATAGGGATTTTTACAGCCAGGGCAAAGATTCAGTTTGCTGCATTAGGCCTATATGTAATTTTTCTGACCCTGATCTGTCGCACCTACCTGTCAGCCAGCAATAGCACATGCACAAGCAGAGCCATTTTCTAAAAGAAGTGTGGCCCTGGGACAAAAAATGTAAAGTGGGACCCCAATATTATCATATTGTACTGCTATTCTATCCTAAATGGAATATGCGGGGTTCAGATCTTCAGTTGGACCCCCGCCATTCTAAAAGTTACACCTATCCTGAGGATAGTTAATAACTTATCGTCATTGGAGCACCTCTTTAAGAATTCACTATATACGCACGTAAAATGATTTCAACCATTAAAGAGGTTTTCTACTTTCAAGATTCTAACTTCTATTGGTCCAGCTCTGTGTAAAAAAAACTTTGGTTCTGCTTGCCTGTTGTAGCGTTCTTCACATGTATATGATTTGTATTATTGCCGTCACATTGTCGACTAGAGTCTCAGCTGCTTCTCCTCAATAAAACATGTAGAGAAGCAGCTGAAAGTCAAGCAAGCAGAACCAAATTCTAACAGTGTATTCATCACACACTGCTAGTTTCCTTAAAACAGGTTGTCCATGTTTCCTGACATACAATGTCACGTCAGTGCTTTAACCTACCAGCAGCTGCTGAATGGCTTCAGCCTTAAAGCATAACCGCCGTTTAAATTTTCATTTGATAGCTATTTGGATAGCATCGGGAGGGTGGTAACATTAAGATGGGGGCAGACTCTGGGAGTGGTGGCCATTTTTCCCCTGTGCAACTCTCTCTCCCCTGTGCGCTCTCTGCCGGCCTGTTCTCTCTCTTCCCTCATGTGTTCTCTTCTTGTGCTTCATTCCCCCTGTTCACTGTCTCCTCTTGTGCTCTTCCTCTTTGAGTTGTCTCCCTATGTGCGCTCTCTTGTATGCAGTCTCTCACCCCCAATGTGCTTTCTTCTCTCCTCATGTTCTCTCTCCATTGAGCTGTCTTCCCCCGTGTGCTCTCCTCCCTGTGTGTAATGTATGTAAATAAATTTATTTTTACTTAAAAACCTGTTTCAGTGTTTATTTTTATTAATAAAGTGTTTCATTTCTTGGTAAAAAATATGGAGGGACTTCACTGTATTTTCTATTCACAGAACAGGTAAACCAAGCAACTACAGCTGCAAACCCCCGAACCTCCGGTGCCTGGTGTTACCTTCGCTGGCAATGAAAAATACAGGGGAGCCCTATTTTTTTTTTAAATTATTTAAATAAATAATTTCAAAAAATCAGTGTGGGCTCTGCTGTATTTTCTATTGGCAGCCACAGTAACCCAGGCAACTGGGAGCTGAAATTCTCAGCATGGTAAGGCCTAAGCATTGTGGGCTCCCCACACTGCAAAATGCAGCCAGGCAGCCACCGCAGAATATGCTGGTCCATGGGAAACACCAAACCGGGCTGTTACCCTGCTCTTTCAGCTGCCCTAGTGGGGGGGCAGACTGGGAAAAAAAGGGGTTCATGTCAGTTTTTGGACTACATCAACCCCTATTGTAATGTCACCTCATTTTGACATTCACGAGCAGAAATATTTTTAAAAAAAAAAAACACAACACAAGAAACCTTTTTACATACAAAATGAAGGAAACCCCCTTATCCCCTTTATTGCTCCCCCTAATTCACCTTTAACATAACATAATTACTGAAAATTTTTATGGGCCCTGTGTTAGTAACCACCCCATCTTTGTATACCCATGTTAAAAAATGGCGACCGAGTGGGAAAAGTGGCCCTGTGGTGAAAAGTGCTTGTGGTGCTCTGCTGTGTCATGGGCCAATCTCGTTATTGGTATAATGGTGATAAGTTGTGTGTAATACATGGTATATGTTTTTATATGTAATACTGTGCCCCCCTGCTCGCTCATGTTGTATGCATAATTTTGGATGTATGTGTGTGTATTTTTATATTTATGTGTTTGTGTCCCCCCCCAATCCGTGATCTCCCCATGTGTGTTGCGGTGTATTATGTGGGTAGGTTATGTTTGTGGCATTTGTATGTTACCCGGCTGTGTCACTGACCCCTGTGTATGTAATTGTGTATAATGTTATTAGTGTGTGTGTGTATATAGTGTAAAAATTTTTCCCCCTCGTCATATTTTGTGTGTATGTATGTGTGCCCCCCCCTGTGAGTGTTTGGGGTGTGTTAATGTGTGTATTTATATGTGCATGTATGTGGACCGAGTGTGTGTGTTATTGTTGCATGTGTGTATGTAGGGGGGGGGGGAAAAACCTTTCCCCCTCATTGACCCCCCCAATGTGGTTTTTAAAAATTTTGTGTTTCATATGTTGTAATATGTATGTGTATGTGTTCCCCCCACTCCGTGACCCATTTTGTATGAAAAAATGTGTGTCTTATTTAGTGTATAAGTGTTTGTGATGGCTTACCGCGTGTAATCATGTGTATATTTTGGAGATTGGGTGTATATTTTGCGTGTATTATTTGCGTGGATATAAATGTGTGTAGCAGGGTATGTTATAAAATATGTTGTGGTGTATATGTGGGTTATATATAAGTGTGGACATATTTGGTGATGTGATGATGTGACCTCCAATCCGGCCGGCGGGTTATTTTTTACCATACACAAAAAACAAATAACCCCCGCCGGTCTTACGCTCCCCACAAGAATGTGTGTGATGCGGGGGGTTTTGGGGAAAACGGTGGCCTTGCCTACACAAAGTCCTTGGGGGCAGCAAAAAAAACTGCGGGGGGGGGGGATGAGCCAGTGCTGTTGCAAAGGGTGGGGGGCCGGAAAAGCCATGGGGGGGGGGTGGGGGTGCCGGGGAGCCGGGTGGGTTGTAGATGCACCAGCTGTGAGCAGCAGTTGTGGGGCAGTGCCAGCGGGTGTTATGTAAGGGGGCTTGACACCAGGGGGGGGGCTTTTGGGAAAACCCATTGGGGTGCCCATTTTTAGTATCCGGGAATTCGGGGGGGGGATTGTTTAGGATTCAGCCCTACAGATGGAAGGGAGACAACAAAACTATGAAGAAATTAAAAGAAATGAAGCAAATCTTAAATAAACTTTCAAATATACTTCTTAAAAACCTTTTAAAAACCTTCCCCAAAAATTTTTTTCCAAAGGGTTCCCCTCACGTGTGGAAGCAATATATGTTCATTATCATCAATCCAATTTACACTGAATACAGGCATGTAACCAAAAGGGAAAGGGGTGGGGCCCTACCCTGGGCTGCACGGGTAGGAAACAAGTATGGTTTCTTAGCATACACACAGTGGTAACAATGTCAGGTCAGTGTAAAACCTCTTTTCCTTGGACAACTTCTGATCTTCATCTGGCTTACACGCTCTCAGGATCTCTGTTAAAATTCTCTGTTGGCACATCACAAGCTTTTCACCCGCTTGAAAGGGGGAAATAAAACCTGCTGGCACACTGAGGAAAGACCTGCCCACCACCAAACATGAATTTTTTAAAAAAGCACAAAAAAATGTAGAAAATAATTCAAGGCACAAAAAAAAAATCATCCGGGCTGCTATTGACCCTCTTAACAACCTGGGTTTTTTTTTTCAATAAACAACATTTACCCCTTTAAAAATATTCTGTCAGAACAAAAAAAATATTCATTGGATCAATGGATGCCCAGCATTGACATTATTTATGATGTAGCAACTTGACTTATTTTTTCACACCTTCGGGGGACGCGGGCGAAATGGGGGGAATGGTTTAAAAAAAATAGTTAGTTTTCTGTCCCTTTTTTTTAAAAGTTTTATTGTAGTGGCAACCCCTTAAACAGAAAAAAATCCTATTTTTGGTTTTAATTTTACAAAAACCCCGACTGAGGTTCCCAAATTTTTTATATATTATATAATGCAGAACGAGGGGAAAAATTTTTTTTTTAAATATTTTTAATTTAAAATTAATTTGTTTGTGGGAAAACCCCTTAGTAGAGTAAGGGTGGCTTCACACTGGCGTTTGTGTCTGCATGCTGATGGCTTTCAGACACAAACGCTGTCAAAACCAGTGTCTTATGATGTGTCCGCAGCGGATAATGTCCGCCTGCGGACATATCACTGGGGAGCCCGGCAGCCAATCGGGGGTTGTCCGGGGGCGGGCCGGAGGGGAGTTCAGCGCCGGAGATCTCCTCCTCCCAGCCGCCGGTAAGCACCGGGACATGTCGGCGGGAGTACAGCTGATCTGACAGCTGTTTGAATTTTCCCCGCGCCGACACCGAGGGAGATGTCGGCGCGGGAAGATTCAAACAGCTGTCAGAATCGGTTTACTCCCCGCCGACAGGTCCCGGTGCTTACCGGCGGCGGGGAGGGGGGAGGACAGCAGTGGCTCAGCTGACTCCCGGTGGCCGTCGGTGAGCTCCTGTGACATCACCGGCGGCCACCGGAGATTTTTCAATGGGTCCGCAGCGTTCTCCAGCGCTGTCAAGCGCTGAACACTGCGGACCCATTGAAGACAATGCATGTTTTGTACGCTTGGGGACGCTTGCCGATTTTCCAAGCTCCCTGAGCGCACAAAAAATGCAACATGCTGCGTCCCGGGCGCGGATGCTGGACACCGGAAGGAGCAGATATCGTCCGCATCCGCCACCCGAACGCAGCAAACGCAGGCACTATGCGTTCCTATGTTAAACATAGGAACCGCAGTGCGCATGCGTTTGACTGCGTATGGGAACGCAGCATACGCTGCTTTTCCCATACGCAAATGTGAAGGCACCCTTAGATGAGCGATAATAAATGGCCAGAGCTAATGAGATAGTGAAACAGAATGGACCCAATTCATCCTAGTTTTCACACTGAAATCCCGACATAATGACTTTGGAAAGTCGCCAAAAAATTGGAAAATTGGAGTTTGTGCCTTTTTGTTTGTGACTTTTGTAATTTCATGCCAGTTTCCTCCACAACCGATAAAATGTGAGGGGCTGGGTTGTGATAAGCATGGTGGAATGGGTTGCAAAAACGTGCCTACTTACATCTCCACCCTCCTCTCTATCACTCTACCTGTTCTCTACGCTCCGCAAGTGACCTTTGACTGATTCAAACCTCCCTCTCCTGACTAGAAGACTCCTGAGCTGCAGCAATTCTCTGGAATGCTCTACCCCAAGAATTATCCACAATTTACATAACGTCAGGTGTTCTCTACAAACACATATTTTAGGGCAAGCCTATCATGTTTAATAATCGATGTCCTTTACATATAGCCAACTCACTATTTTTTCGAAACATAACTCACCATCATACTCCACGAAATCCAAAAGCTCTACAGAGATTGGCTGGTGATGGCTCATGCCGATTTTATATGATTTTATATATCTCCCATTTCTTCAAGATGGTGGACCACCATTGTAAATAGGTACCAGTCCTTCATGTCACTCCTCCACCTCATTGTAGATTGTAACCTCTTATGTGCAGGGTCGTCATTATTTTTGCTTTAATTATTGTATTTTCTATAACTGTTTGAATATGAACCTCTGAATTATAAAGTGCTGTGGAATATGTTGGCACTATATATAAAAAGAATATTATTATTACATTTCTAACATGCCACACAGAGGCGTATGTCACTTATCAGATGCTCCAACTTGATGAACAGCCTTGTACTTCTTCATGAATCAGGAGCGTCCGGCTCCAGCACACCCCCCTCATCAAGACAGTGGAAACAACGCCGGTATTGATTAATCAGGTCCCTTGTATCTGTGGACCTTCGTATACTTGATGGTAGAGCACATTTTTCCCAAAAATAATGCCATTGTGAAAACAATTACGTAAGCATACTGTACTATACTTATGTTTTCTTCAGAGTCTGGATAGAAGTTAGTGGTAACAGAGGAATGGAGAACCAAGGGTTATTGTGAAACACAAATCCCTATACATTCTATGGCTGCTCATGGCTGTAGACAGAACAGATGGTTGTAGCTTCCCCACAGCTACCAGTTGCTGCCCCTTTCACACAACCCTTTGTATCCAACAAAAGAGGCGAGGGTGAAGCAGCTTCTAGAGTATCCAGGGAGACTTAAGTGGGGTCTCACATTCACATAGTATAAATACATGCCAAGAAAGGTTGGAGCAGCCCATCTGCCTAACCTAGATACAAACTCGCATTGCTTCTAAGTTCAGGAACTCTTTGTAACAACTTTGTTTCTGTTTTCCCTATTCAGCTTCTCCTCTTTAGTTGAATGCTATGAACTTCCACAATGCTCAGTAGAAAGGGTCCAGTATATTAACTTGCTATAGATGTATTCTCATATTCTAATTATGGACCATCACATATAAACAAAATTCCCTATCCAGAACCATTCCAAAAAGTCAGGCATACCCATTAAATACAAGTCTATTGTCTCAACAATTTCAGCAGGATAACATGAAAATCTTGTATTTGTTTGTGGTATGTGGCGGGAGCTCCTGACATCACTGATCACATATAGCTGTAGGCCCACATTCACATGATGGAGGCCAAAAGTGTGCCCTTTTAGTCTCCATCAAGCTGTTATAAGTCCATACTCATTTTTATTGTTTGGAGAATTTTACTTATTTTGTAGAGCTTTCCTGCAAAATAATAATACATTTTCTTAAAGGGGATGTTTAGTATTTGCCATGGTTAAGGGTTTTTGTGTCATTGTTATGCTACACGAGCCCTGCTGCTAATCTGTTACTGGGCTGGCCGCGCTAGTACTTTTCTTAGATGAATTTGTCAAAGGATGATTGCACAATGGCAGTCAGATATGTTTTTCTTTGAAATGCTACAGGATTTCAGAAATAATATACTTTGATGAGTCTGAAGACCATAGGGAGACTTGAGACAAGTCCGGTGGCCACACTGGCTCTCTTGTCCCCATACTGCTTTAGTTGATTGACAGATCTCTATCTATGTAAACACATGGAAGGGGCTTGTCAATGAACTAGAGTAGTGAAGGCAAATGTTGATGGTGGGACTACTTTTGTTTATATCTGTAGCCTCCAGCTGGCTCTTCAAAGTATGTTTTCTAATAAATGTCAGGTTCTGATTCATTCTGCCCATGATTCAGACAGTATGAATCGAATGATAGATTCCTCTAAGGGTGCTTTTACATTGCGTTTGTTAGGATCCATGGCTGTCCGTTTTTAAAACGGACAGCCACCGGATCCGTTTGGCCCCCATGTTATACTATGGGGATCGGATCAGATTTGGGCCTAATTGCCATCTGAGTTTGTCAGATCCGATTTGTGTCCGCTTTTTTTTTGCTGTACCCAAAATCGGAGACTGCTCTGATTTTGGGCACAGCAAAAAAATCGGACAGAAATTGAATCCCACAAAATCGGATGGCAATTAGGCCAAATCCCATCCGATCCTCGGCCTTTAACATGGGGCTATGGAGCATGGGTCCGAGAAAACACACGGATCATTTCTCAGACCCGATTTTAGTGTAGTGAGCATGCTCAGTACACTAAAACTGCTCCTAACCATCTAATACATATACATACATTGCGGAAGTGAAATTTAGTAAAAGGAAGGGTTAAAAATAAAAAAATATGTATTCTCACCTTTCCAGCTATCCTCCGATGTCTGCAGCAAGGTCCGGTGATAGGACCTGCAGTTACGTCACAACACAATCAGCTGATTAGGTCACATGACCGGTTACCATGGTAACTGCGGTCATGTGACCCAATGACGCTGCCTGGTTGAGATATAATCGCAGGTCCTATCACCCAGAGCTTGCTGGAGGCATGGAGGATTGCTGGACAGGTGAACATACATATTTTTTTATTTAAACCCTTTCTTTTACTAAATTTCACTTCCTCAATGTATATTATACATTGCGGAAATGAAAGTGCCCCGCCGCCTCCTCGGCTGTTTTTTCTGTGTCCGAATCCGTGATAATCCAGCCCCGGATACAGAAATAGGTCACCTCCTGTGGTCTCCTTTCCTGTCCGTGGGGTCCTACAAAAAGTAGGATCCCACAGACAGGAAAAAACCCACTTGTGAAACCAGCCTTATAAAAAGGTAGTGGACAACCACTTTAGGAATGTTGCCTAATGGTAGAAATCCTTCAATATTAGCAAAGCTTTGTAAATATAGAGTCTAAGTGAGCTTGTCACAACTTTTGACATATGAATTCTGAAACATATGTTAGGAGAGTGTATGACTCATGGATCTCCGAGGCAGCCCAAAAACATACAGCCATATCTACTAGTCCTTAGGTCATCCCCATGCATATAAGGATCTATTCTAATTATGTTTCAGCCTCTTATCAAATACAATGCCCGATGTATGGCACTGTTCAGGGATGCAATGGCATAAGTCACCCATACGTTTTCTGTAACGATAAGAAAAAATGATTAGAGAGCTTTTATTAGGGATGAGTGAACACCTGAGGGTTCGGATCGTCGAATGTCAGGGTGTTCCCCAAATTGTTCACTGAAAAATATGCCAACCCCTCCCAAACACCATTGAAATCAATGGTAGGCATGGAAAAACACTTTTAAAAGCTGCCAAACAGAGCTCAAATAAAACATACACAGACAGACACACACAGATTGATTTTACCAGTCTCTTACTGCTTTCTTGCTTCCTAGTCGGCTCACAGTCTCCTGCTGACTTATTTTCGGAGCCGCCCCTTAAGCTTCCTGCATATTCACTTCACTGATCGGCAACAGCGAATCAAAGATGCTTATGTTCTGTGAGAGCGTCTGTGGGTGGCTACTGCAATCAGACTGCATTTATAAATCTAGACATTTATTTGTGCTTGGTTGCTATACACATTAGTGTATGGCACCCAACCTGCCATCAATAGCATGTAAAATAAATAATGTGAAAAAAAATGTCTAGGGTGCCGCTGATTTTTACACCTAGCACAGATAAAAACAGACAGCGGTGATTTGCCACCCCCAGCTGTTTATTTTTAAATTTGGCTGGCAAAAAAAATGCTTACGGCTCCATTCTATTTTTAATTTCCAGCCAAGGTAAAACAAGGCAAACTGGGCTTCTGGTATTCTTTGTTGGTGAAGGCACATTGTTATTGGGGGCCCCCCCCGCTATAGAATTGCAACCCACAGGCGCTACAAAAATGGCACATTCATAAAAAATGCCAATTTCTGACGCTTTACCCGGCTCTTCCCAGTTGTCATGTAATGGTAGCAAACTGGGTAATAAAGGATTTAATGCCAGCTTGGTATTTCCGGCTGGCATTAAGCCCAAAATTGTTTTAAAGTCGGACCAATGATAGACCTCCCCAGTAAGAATTTCAAGTAAATAGTAAAAAAGTCACAACACATAGAGAAAAAAAATTTTATAAGATTTTAAAAAAAACCACAAACATGTATGTGGACTCCAAATTTTTATTATTCCCTCATACCCATCCTTGATCCTCTGCAATGTCATCCTGATTGGGGGCGGCAGTGAAGAACACACGTACTGTCACCACGGCCTCTAAACACTGAAGAATGAGCTGCCAGTTCCAGTCCAGTAAGCGGTTACTCCTGAGAAAAGGTCAGGTAAACACGGTGCCTGCTTTAGTTAGAAGTCACCATGGTTACCTAAATTTGGTGACATCCGGTGACCTCAGCGAAGTCAACGCTACAGACTGGAGCAGGCGGTTAGCTATGCGATTGCCATACCAATGACATCACCTGACCAGACTGAGTCAAAATGATCTGAGGGCCTGACTTGGTTCTATGGTGGCATGATCAGCTGACCCAACCTGGTCAGGTGATGAAATTTTGCTATGGCAATTGCATCAGCTGACTGCCCAAGTTATTTCACCCCCAGCTCCATGGCTACCTGACCTTTTCATCGGGTGACCACAGAAGCCCACCGCTTATTGGACTGGAGCAGGAAGCTCATTCATTCAGTGTTTGAGGATGTGTTGCAGTACACTGTGTTCTTCACTGCAGCCTCAAATCAAAAAACATTGAATCGAGGATGGCTATAAATAGGTTAATAAAGAGGGGGTTTCCAGATATGTGTTTGTTTTTTTATTTCTTTTAAAAAATGTTTTCTTTCTGTGTTGTGTCTTCTTTACTATTTACTTGAAATTCTTAATGGTCAAGTGTTACAAATGGACCGACATTAAGAATTTTGGGTTTAAAAGCCAGCTGGCAATACCAAGCTTGCATTAACCCCTTATTACCCATTTGCCGCCACTAAATGGTAACTGGAAGAGCTGAGCAAAGCAACCAGAAATATTTGTTTTTATGAAATGTACCAATTTCTTGGGCCATCTGCGGTCTGCTATTCTATAGTTGTGGGTCCCCAAAAAACGATGGGCCCAGCCCCCGCTGAGAATACCAGCCCCCTGCTGCCTAGTTTTACCTTGGCTGGAAATTAAAAAATATGGCAGAGCCATACACTTTTTGCCTGCCATGGCATGTGTAAACTACCCTTCTTTTAACTTGTTCAACTGGTGTCTATAATTAAAACACTTGTGCACTTGCAGTCTGGTTGTGATATGATTTTTGACAGAGCATTTGAAGGTACATATGCTCAATTTTTCAGGTTGAAAATTGTCTTAATAACCAATCATGTTCATAGGTATCCTTGGAATATTGCTTTTATAATCATAGACACATTGTGGAAATGAAATCTGATTGCAACAGCCAATCACAGATGCTCTTACAGAGCATGAATGTCTGTGATTGGCCATTGCCGGTAAGGGAAGTGAATGTGCAGAAAGATTAATGGCCAGGACCAGAAGTAAGTGAGCAGGAGAGCAGGAGACTGTGAGCAGACCTGGAAGCAAGCAGCGGGAGACTGGTAAAAATCAATCTGTGTGTGTGCCTGTTTATGTAGGATAACTAGAACAGAAGCATTAGTGCATTTGCATGAATGCTTCTGTCCTAGTTAAGCTACACACATCTAAACAATTAGGCTGGCTTCAGACTTGCAGATGCATCTGCAGAGTTTTGCAGATGCATCTGCAAGCATCTGCATGCAGACCGCGGACCCTATGTTTATAATGGAGCGCACGGCGGTCTGCAGATGCTTGCAGACCACCGTGCGCTCTCCATTGCCCGCCATTAGTGATCTGTGCGCACACGGATGCCTGCGCACAAATCACACACTCCCACCCGCACCATGGACGCGAGATGTCGCGTCCCTGGTGCGGACGAGAGTGTGTGATCTGTACGCAGGCATCCGCCTGCGCGCAGATCACATATAGGAGTGAATGGGTGCGCACGGGCGGTCTGCAAGCATCTGCAGACCGGCCGTGCGCTCCATTATAAACATAGGGGCCGCAGTCTGCATGCAGATGCTTGCAGATGCATCTGCAAAACGCTGCAGATGCATCTGCAAGTCTGAAGGCAGCCTAGCAAATCCCGAATTTCCGACTTTTCATCAAAATGTTCGCGTTCGTTGTGCTAAATGAAAATTGGTGAAAATATTCGACCAAAGTTTGCTCATCTCTACTCTTTATAATTACATTTTTTTATATTAAGACCATATTCAAGCATAAAATGGTTAAATGTTAGTCTGGGAAAGCCTTTTTTGTAACCAGTGATTCAGATCAAGAAAATCAGAGGGCAGGAGGGAAGCAGACAAAGGGAGGCGGGAAAGTAAGAAAATACTGAGCACACCCACGCTAAGGCTGCCTTCACATTAGCGTTTGTGTCTGCATGCTGATGGCATGCAGACACAAACGCTGTCAAAAGCAGGGTCCAAATGATGTGTCCGCAGCGGATAATGTCCGCCTGCGGACACATCACCATGGAGCCCGGCAGCCAATCGGCGCTGTCCGGGGGCGGGCCGGGGGTGGAGATCACGCCGGAGATCCCCGCCCCCCGGCCGCCGGTAAGCACCGGGACGTGTCGGCGGGGAGAACAGCTGATCTGACAGCTGTTTGAATCTTCCCGCGCCGACACCCGAGAGTAGATGTCGGCGCGGGAAGATTCAAACAGCTTTCAGATCAGCTGTTCTCCCCGCCGACATCGCTATGAAATTACAGGCGGCGGGGAGAAGGAGGACAGCAGAGCGTCAGCTGATCTCCCGGTGGCCGTCGGTGAGCTCCTGTGACATCACCGTCGGCCACCGGGAGAGATTTCAATGGGTCCGCAGCGTTCTCCCCGCGCTGTCAAGCGCTGAACACTGCGGACCCATTGAAGACAATGCATGTTTTGTGCGCTTGGGGACGCTTGCCGATTTTCCAAGCTCCCCGAGCGCAACAAAAAATGCAACATGCTGCGTCCCGGGTGCGGATGCTGGACACCGGAAGGAGCAGATATCGTCCGCATCCGCACCCGAACGCAGCAAACGCAGGCACCATGCGTTCCTATGTTAAATATAGGAACGCAGTGCGCATGCGTTTGAATGCGTATGGCAACGCAGCATACGCTGCGGCGCCAAACGCTAATGTGAAGGCACCCTAACAGGGAGAAAAAGGTTGATAAACCAGACCAAATTAATGAAAGCTCAACATGAATTCAGCCTGCAGGGGACCTTTATACAAAACTAGGCAGGGTGTCATTGTAAGCATGTCTAAACCTATCATGAGACAGCTTTGTAATGTGTTTTCTTCATTTTTTGCCAGATATTTAAAAAGACACCACTAGTAGTTTTACTATGGCAGATCCTATTTCTTACTGACCAGATGATTCTCTTTGTGAAAATAATATAAAAAGCTGTGTTAGTATAAATATATATGGAAAGATATAGAGTATTAGACTTTAGGCTGGTTTCACACTGCAGGGTTTTCCCTGATCAGTGTCCATCCAGTTTTGTGCAAAACCAGGAGAGATCTAAAAACAAGGGAGACAAAGAGGCGCAGATTGTGCCTTATCACTCGTTTTACCAAATGGTGACCCCAGATTGACCTTGCTCACCTGGTTCAGTTGTGTTCACCCAAAACCGGCTTGTATGCCTGAGATGACAGCTGCCGCAGGACCCACACCGCCACGTGCACCGTAGAAAAAGATTCAGAATCATCCAAGATAGGAGTAGTGTCTGAGGTCCTGAAGCCATTTACAGTAGATCTATGGGCAGCACTCCCCATAGATCTACTGTAAATGGCTTCAGGAACTCTGACAGCGCACATACTATAGCAATCGCTATAGTATGCGCCGCTCTCAGAGGAGCCCGGCGCTTTCATTCATAAAACTGAACAACAGCTAACAGGGGTCAGCTGCTGTACATGACTGATTCCAGCATTATATGCCCACCTGAGTGGGTGGAAGGTCTCTAGGGGAGTGGACACCCCCTAGAGACATTGTAGAAACATTTATTAATCAAATTACAATTTTACATACGCACAGAACAGTTTGCTCATCCCTGCGGCAGCAGGGATGAGCAAACCATCGGTAACCGGATTGCTCAGGATTACACATCCTGAGCAATCCGGTTACCGGATTGCGGCTTCAGCAATCCGGTTCCCGGATTGCTGGATGTCAGAAGACAATTGTGTTCACCGCATCCGGATCTGGATGCGGTGAACACAATTAGATTTTTAAGTGTGACCCTAGCCTTATTATAATGCATCCTATATTCCTCCATATATTATAATGTACCCCCATAGTCCTCTATCTAATATATAAAGCTGAATGTGTGTGTATGTATGTATGTATGTGTGTATGTATGTATGCCCGGGATTGGTATCTACACCGTCGCAACTACAGCCACAAAATTTTGCACAGTCCACACATCTGGACCCCGAGAGCGTCATAGGCTATGTTGTGAGGCGAACTTTTAACCCCGCGCATTCCAATTCACCAAACAATTTTGCCCCTATCTACATAATGGGGAAAAAGTGACAGTTACCAGTTGACAGTTGTGAATGAGAGGGGCTTAATGATAGCGCCAAAGACTAACAGCACATACCAGCATATAGTCACTAAGGTGGGGCCCCAACATGAGATATTCACCACGCATGGGGACATGTATACACACCACACGCACACAAAGAGTAACAGCAAGTGTATAGTCGCTAAGGTGCAGCCCCAATATTGGATACTCACCACGCACCCGACCAAACACACACACACCACAAAGAGACACACACAACACAGAAAAAAATAAAATCCAATTTGCGCCATACTGTGTTAACAATAATTACCCTCTGTATATTTTTGTATTGCTCACCTTAAGCAGTTGTGCCGTCCGCACAACTGGATAAAATTTCACACTTGCGAGGTCTTTGAAATAATGAATTTCACTCTTCTGGAATAATGTGAACAAATGACGTCTTCAACGATTTCCTCGGAGGCCAAGGATCACGTGACAGCTCAGGAGGATTATTTAAATAACGAAGGCCAGGTCCTGTAGCCCAGAGCAGCTCCACATCCCCCTCCCCGTAGGGAGGATATGTAAGGTAATGAAGAAAGGATAGAGTATGTGGTAAGCGCTAGGAATAATTACAGCTCCACGGCCAGTAGTAAATTACCTTTAGGCTTTAATGAAAATGTGTACAACACGCGGGTCCATTAACCACGATGCATTTCAACGCAGTGTGCGTCTTTCTCAAGTGAATCTCAGGACCCAATTAAAACATTTATATACTTGCAATCTTGTTCATGATTGGGGGAAGACAAATCCATGCAAGGCTCAGATTAAAACCCGTCCTAGACTAGTAGGGCGGATTACAAAGATACAAATTTATACAAAATTAAAAAACCTACCATTACTTACTAAAATCATATAAATAAAATCGCTATGTATAATAAAACTATATTTACACCCACGAGAATATAAATTTCTGTACATATACACTACCTTATATTCCATTCTTTCCTTAAAATAGTTCTAGCTCATTGTAACATTCATTTTTCCCTTTTCCCTGTAAACACCAACTAAGTTCGATCCAGTGCCGTCGTCCCTCCCCTCTCCGGACCGCCACCAGCCACAATGAAATGGTATTCATGCGCCTAATGAGCGGCACCAGAAGTGAGAGGAACCTTCGGAGGTTAGTTTGTGTTTACAGGAAAAAAGGATCTGGTGTTGCCTGGACCGGACGCCGAAGTATAAATTTGTATCTTTGTAATCCGCCCTACTAGTCTAGGACGGGTTTTAATCTGAGCCTTGTATGGATTTGTCTTCCCCCAATCATGAACAAGATTGCAAGTATATAAATGTTTTAATTGGGTCCTGAGATTCACGTGAGAAAGACGCACACTGCGTTGAAATGCATCGTGGTTGTACACATTTTCATTAAAGCCCTAAAGGTAATTTACTACTGGCCGTGGAGCTGTAATTATTCCCTAGCGCTTACCACATACTCTATCCTTTCTTCATTAACACACAACACAGAGACACACACACCCTATAGTGACACATGCACTCACCCCACAGGGACACACACACAACACAGACACACACACCACACAGACCTCCCCCCACAGGGACACACACACATACACACCCTATAGAGACACATGCACTCACCCCACAGGGACAACACACACACGCACCACAGAGAGACACACACACACCACACAGACCCCCCCCCCCACAGGGACACAGACACATACACACCCTATAGGGACACATGCACTCACCCCACAGGGACACACACACACCTCAAAGAGACACACACACACCACACAGCCCCCCCCACAAGGACAAACACACATACACACCCTATAGGGACACATGCACTCACCCCACAGGGACACACACACCACAAAGAGAGAAGCACAACACAGAGACACACACACCCCACACAGACACCCCCCCACAGGGACACACACATACACACCCTATAGGGACACATGCACTCACCCCACAGGGACACACACCACAAAGAGACACACACAACAGGAACACACACACCACACAAAACCCCCCCCCCCCCACAGGGATACACACATACACACCCTATAGGGACACATGCACTCACCCCACAGGACACACACCACAAAGAGACACACACAACAGAAACACACACCACACAGACCTCCCCCCACAAGGACATACACACCCTATAGGGACACATGCACTCACCCCACAGGGACACACACATACACACACCCCAGGACACACACACCACACACAGACACAGATGTGCACAAATCACTTCACACAACTCGCCTCATACGTGTGCTATCTTTAATTCCCAAATATAAACATCTGATTAAAAACAGCCAATGTGCAACTCATGTGCCATATAGGGAATTAAGGCGGATGTCAGTCACATGAGCCGTCTATTATGTGTATGTGTGAGGTAACATATACTGCCTGGCCAGAGGAGGGTTTACTGTTGGCTGGAGATTTATTAGGCTGCCTATAGCAATCAATCACAGCTCAGCTTCTATTTTCCTACAGGTCATTAATATGACATATTCAAATTCTATTTTGTTATAGCTAACATCAGTTATTTATTAACCAGGGCGTAGCCGGGTAGTACAGCTAGTATATTATAAAGTAGCCATAGTCCCCATTCATAAGGTAGCCCCAATAGTCATCCAATTATTATAAGACAGCAAAACCTTTACAGATTTCAGTTTCTACAAAGAAATAAAACCAAAGTGTATGAACAGCTTTTCCCTGAATCACATATGTTTTCCAGGGAAACAAAAACACAGGTTTATATTAGCTTAAAACCATGCTAAAAACGCAGCACAAAAGGGCAGTAAAAAGCAGTGTGTGAACATAACCTTAGGTAAAAAACACAGCACACCATACTGCAAACAGTGATGTGTGAATGAGCTCATAAAACAATCTCTAGATCTAAAGGGCTGACAAACTGTATATATGCAATGCTCGCAGGGAAACACGGTATTTCTTCAAGTAAATATAAAAAATATTTCATTTTGTTCATCTGTTTTGTATGTTTTGTTTCTGAGAGATACCTGTGTCTTATATATGTTTAGATGCTGAGGCCATATGTATGGGGCACATTAATCTATCTTGTATGTGTACAGTTTATGCAGTGTCTGTGCCATGATTTTAAACAATAGAGACATTCTGGTGGTTACAAGTGACATGACTGCGGGGTGCACATGCCTTTGGAGTGACACTAAATGAATTGTTCAGTTGCATAGGCTTCCCTTGATTCCAAATCCTGACATGACATTTTGCATGTTAATCTGCTGTAATAAGAAATTTATAACGAGCTTCACACAAATAGAAAGCATGCAAATAAAATGTTTAAAATATACAAGATTTCAACTTCTATATTGGAAGGGAAAATATGAGGTTACATTTTGAGGTTACATTCTGTGACTGCAGACTTGTAAATGTTCACATCGCGCTGACTCTGTGCTGTGATGATTCTCTGGTGACAGAGCTGGGAATGGCGGCCACGTGGCTGTAAGTATGGGATATTCATACATTCATACTCCTGACCATAATCCTACTAGATTGGCATGACCTCACTCAATACACTGGCATTGAGGGAAGCCATGCCCTTCTAGTCGGATTCTGGCTAGGAGTATGAATATCCCATACTTCAGCCACGTGACCGCCAATCCAGACTATGACATCAGAGAATCAACACAGCTCCCAGTGTGTGCCATGTGAAGATTCACAGTCTGCAGTGTCATAGAGTGACTACTGACTTGTTATTTTAGACCGGCCAACCCCTTTAATTTTACAAGGAAAAGATTAAGTAGTAGAACTATAGAAAACTGAAATTAACCACATATTAAAAAATCATGCATTGTGTCATGAAAAACAGTCCTGAAAAAAAATCACAAATCCCTAGATATGTCTCTAAAGGGGGAGATGTGAAAAATATGTTGGTGCTATATAAATAAAATGTATTATTGTTATTATTAATATGCAAAATATCTACCTGGAAATATGCTTCTGCTTGTTCAGAGAAGCCTAAGGCAGGATGCTCCATCCTCAGACAAATGGAGAGGTGACAAAGTAAATTAAGTACCTGGGTTAATTTGTCTTTGACAAAATGGAACTCCTCCTGAGGATTTGAGCCACAAAGAAAATCATCCGCTATGTAGAGTCCAGTGGAAAAGTTTACATAACTGGGTGTGCATAGTCCCAAAAATATGATGGGGTCACGCGCTTAGAGGGGGCTGATATTGTTGGATGCTGGTGTGTATGTGGTTTGTCTTTAAGAGCTGCATGGTTGATGGTTGTGAAGGTCCTTGCCTCCTGTGGTGTGCTCCAGAACTGCAGTCATATTATGTTCAATTTCTGGTTCAGGAGTTAATGTGTGACTCACCTGGAATCCCCTCCCCCTGGCTTTAAGTAGCCTTCCCTCTCCTGTGTCAGGTGCTGCTGATAGCTATGTGCTTTAGGTCTTGGCGCTGTGATGTGCTGTGCTAATGCTTAGCTGCTAGGCTAAAGTCTTTCCTTGGGAGAAGCTGTGATTCCTGACCCGTGGGTAGCGGTAGAGGCCCTCAGCCTAGGGCTAATCAGTAGTTTTAGGGTACAGGGTGGCAGCTTGGAACTCCTCACCATCAGAGGTACCTCCGAGATCAGGCAAGCCAGGGACCCCAGCATCAGGGTCAGATTAGGCTCTCCTGACCCCCTTTTGCCCAGTTCACCTACCTGTTACCTGATTCCCTTACCTCCCAAGTGTGACAGGTGTGGGCATATTTTCACCCTAAAGATATCGAAAGGAATGCATACGTATTTTTCTTGAAAATGTGCGACATGCCTATCAGCCTCAAATTAATAACTAGCCGCTGGAAGAGAGTACACACATTGTGTTTCCTATCTATGAAAAGGTAAATTTATAATAGTTAATATGACAGCAATATCTATGAAGATATGCAGAAAGCTGGAATTTCATAATTTTTTGTAGTTCTGAGCCCATCCCACAGACAGCCCCCATATTATGTCATCAGGGGTTTGGTCAATTGTGGGGAATCAGGGCCAGGACGACAGCTAGGCGAAACTAGGCGATCGCCTAGGGCGCCATCTTGTGCAGGGCGCATTCCCGCCTGACCGGAGTCCGGTCACCGCCGCCCGGCCCTGGAGTTGCGGGGAGAAGCTGCGGCAGGGAGCGGTGGGCGCCGCGATGTTTTTTGTGGCTGGCGCCCACTAACTGTACAGCTGGTCAATAGAGGTTGAGACCTCTACACAATGGCCGCGGTCTCCAATTAGCCGCGGCCATTTTGTTGAAGTCTCAGATTCCACCGACCAGCTGTACTGTTAGTGGGCGCCGGCCTCAAAGAACATGGCGGTGCCCACCGCTAGCTGCCGCAGGCCCGCAGCTACTCCTCGCAGGCAGCGTCCTGCAGATGTGCCCTCCAGGCTCCGGCACCCCTGCTCCGCATCTACAGCTCCCCACAATGGTAAGTTATGCTGGAGGCTGTGGGGAGACAGGGGGGCTGTGGGGGAGACAGGGGGGCTGTGGGGAGACAGGGATGCTGAGGGGGAGACAGGGAGACTGTGGGGGAGACAGGGAGGCTGAGGAGGAGGCTGAGGGGGAGACAGGGAGACTGTGGGGGAGATAGGGAGGCTGTGGGGAGATAGGGAGGCTGTGGGGAGACAGGGAGACTGTGGGGGAGACAGGGAGACTGTGGGGGAGACAGGGAGGCTGTGGGGAGACAGGGGGGCTGTGGGGAGACAGGGAGACTGTGGGGGAGACAGGGAGGCTGTGGGGGAGACAGGGAGGCTGTGGGGGAGACAGGGAGACTGTGGGGGAGACAGGGAGGCTGAGGGAGACAGGGAGGCTGTGAGGAGACAGGGAGGCTGTGGGGGAGACAGGGAGGCTGTGGGGAGAAAGGGGGGCTGTGGGGGAGACAGGGGGCTGTGGGGAGACAGGGAGGCTGTGAGGAGACAGGGAGGCTGTGGGGGAGACAGGGAGGCTGTGGGGGAGAAAGGGGGGCTGTGAGGGGACACAGGGAGGCTGTGGGGGAGACAGGGGGCTGTGGGGGAGACAGGGGGGCTGTGGGGGAGACAGGGAGGCTGTGGGGGAGACAGGGGGGCTGTGGGGGAGACAGGGAGGCTGTGAGGAGACAGGAGGCTGTGGGGGAGACAGGGAGGCTGTGGGGGAGAAAGGGGGGCTGTGAGGGGACACAGGGAGGCTGTGGGGAGACAGGGGGGCTGTGGGGGAGACAGGGGGGCTGTGGGGGAGACAGGGAGGCTGTGGGGGAGACAGGGGGGCTGTGGGGGAGACAGGGGGGCTGTGGGGAGACAGGGATGCTGAGGGGGAGACAGGGAGATTGTGGGGAGACAGGGAGGCTGTCAGGATGGAGGGATGCAGTCAGGATGGAGGGAGGCTGTTGGTATGGAGGAAGGATGGAGAGAGGCTGTCAGGATGGAATAGGCTATTGGGATAGAGGGAGGCTGTCAGGATGGAGGATCGCTGTTGGGATGGCGGAAGTATGGAGGGAGGCTGTCGGGATGGAGGAAGGATGGAAGGAGGCTGTCAGGATGGAGGAAAGAAGGAGGGAGGCCGTCAGGATGGAGGGAGGCTGCCGGGATGGAGGGAGGCTGTCGGGATGGAGGAACGCTGTTGGGATGGAGGAAGTATGGAGGGAGGCGGTCAGGATGGAGGGACATTGTTGGGATGGAGGGAGGCTATCGCGATGAAGTGAGGCTGTCGGGATGGAGGAAGGATGAAGTGAGGCTGTCGGGATGGAGGAAGGAAGGAAGGAGACTATCAGGATGGAGGGAGGCTGTCGGAATGGAGGGAAGCTGTTGGGATGTTGTCTATATGGCTGGCAGCCATCTCTATAGCGTACGGCCAGCAGTAGTCTATATTGTGTATTCTCTATTGCGTACGGCCAGCAGTAGTCTCTATTGTGTTTTCTCTATTGTGTATGGCCAGCAGCAGTTTCTATTGTGTATTCTCTATTGTATGTATAGCCAGCAGCAGTCTCCATTGTGTATACGGTCCGCAGCCATCTCTATTGTGTATACAGGTAGCAGCTGTCTCTATTCTGTATTCTCTATTGTATATACAGCTATTGTGTTTAGCGTTATAGAAAAGAAGTTGCAACACACAATCAGCGGTGTTTATTCACTCTTTGTGGGGTGGCGCTTCAACAGGCATATAGTCAACAGGCATATGGTGGACTATATGCCTGTTGAAGCGCCACTTGCGGTGTGAAACGGCCATCGCCTTTGAGAACCCCCCCGTTCTCCCACCCGCACCATGTAAGACCACACGAAGAGGGAATAAACACAGTTGATCCTACGATGTTGCAACTTCATTTCTATAACGCTAACCGGAAGTGATGAACCGCTAACTGGAAGTGTGGACTGGGTTGTTTGAGTGCTCAGCAGGCTGAATGCTGGAGCGCTGGTGATCAGGAAGGGAGCACCCTGAAGCAATCTGCAAGCTGCAGCTCTCCAGAAACACCGTGGACAGATTGGTGCTGACACCAAGAATCATCAGAACCGTGACTGATACAGCTATTGTGTATTCAGCCCACAGCAGTCTCAAGTGTGTGTGTGTATGTAAATATATAATAGAGAGAGTGTAAAAAAAGGAAAAACAGCACAAAAAATAGAAAAAAGTGGACTTTATTGCCCAATGCGTGGCCACGGGGGGGCGCCGTTTGCCTTACCTGCCTAGGGCACCAAAATGCCTTGTCCCGACACTGGTGGGGATATTAGTTATCCACCATATTTTGTACTTATTCACTGCCAAGGTGGTCACTTCATGTCACTTGTTGGAAGTAAATAGAAGCCCCTGGCCCCCCAGCACCACCCCTGTAGCTGCTAGTGACCAAGGAAATGGTAACTGAATTATGTATGTTGTTGTACTCCTACCTGTATTTGCATAGCTGAATATCATATCAGTAAATCATGTAAATAGTGTTTTTAACTCATGTGCAAATACATATATAACTTAATCCTTTCTCTTTTATCTCGATCCAAGAATTCCCACATCCGTGTGCTTGGTTTAACATTACACACTACATGGGCTTGTTTTTGGCCTGAAATAATCCTGTTGTGTGACCAGATTTATATCTAACGAGGAACTGTTGACACCTCTACTGGGCTGGCAGGACTCACTGAGGCTAATGAAAAGGGTCTCCCAGCCATTTAGGTTTGTGAGTGAGTGTGGTGTCATGGCACAGGTTGCGTGAAGCACCCGCTGTCACTCCTCATGTCTCCCTGTGGTTTCTAGTGAAATTATGTTTTTCCACTTCTGGATTAAGGCCCCAACAGTGCTCACTGGAACCTTCAGTAGTTTAGAAATTCTTCTGTAACCAATGCCATCAGTATGTTTTGCAACAAAAATGTTGTTAGGTCTTGAGACAACTCATTGTTTTTACCTATCATGAGATCTTTCTTGTGTGGCACCTTCATAATGAGACACTTTATTATAGGCTATAAATTGAACCAACTAATATTATTTTTCAGTAAGTGGCTGCAATGCTCTGTTGCCAATTGCTTGGCTGCCAGACATCTCAGCTCAGCAAAACTCTTATACACTGGAGCTCTCGCAAGGCCGAGTGCACCTGTATACACTATGAGAAAGCCACCAAATGACCCGTCCACTGGTAGCTTATCTCCAGGTGAACAAAAGTGGGATAGTCTTCCGAAATTAGAAAGTCACAATATACAGCTACCAGAACCAATAGTTGGCTGGTGCCCTCATAAACAGATCATTGGCTGGACTTGTCAATATTGCCAAATTCAAACAACTTCATGTGTCAAACATGTATGGGAGCACTATGACTGATCCCCCTGCTACTTAAACTCCTGCGACCGGCGCCAGCAGCACTGATAGAACCCCCCCCCTGCTCCTCAGTTCAGAGCAGGTGCCTCTGAAAGCACCCCCCCCTGCACTCAGGCGGCAGGGAGGGTTAGTTCACCACTGCTGGTAACCATGGTAAACACCGGGTATCTAGGCAGCGCTCACTGTCTGGATACCCGGAGTTTACCATGGTCACCAGCCCTGTGAGATCACTGATCGCTGGTTTCTCACTGTCACACGCAGCGATGCGTGCTGACCAGCGGGAAACCAACGTTCAAAAAATGACCCACAGCACTTTGCAGCGATTAGCGATCAGTGATCAGTAATTAGGATCCAGGGCTCGATTGTAGTTACGCCACTGCTGGTCAGTTTAAAGTTTTTTAGTTATCTTACATCTGTAAGATCCATTTCAAGCAGTTAGGTCATACAAAACCCTCAAACTGGTACATCTTGAGCCAATTGCTTCCTCAATCATAGATGTATGATTAAGTAATTTCTTAATGAAGTGCTGATGTCATATCTACTGTACCTTTAATGTTTTCTTCACACATGGATTTTGAATAAAGAATTTAGAATTTATCCTGGAGGAAAGAATGCTTTTTCTTTAGTTGAATACAGAAAAACAAACTAATTAAAAAATTAAAAATGAAAACAAGAAACAAAGGTTTGAATACAATAATCCAAAATATTACCTCAATATCAGGCAAGAACAATTTGATTTATAAGGCCAGTCTGGTTGGACCATATGTAACTAGGTACAGGAATTAAATCTACTATATAATTGTCTAAGACGTTTTCGTGTCGGACCCCGAAAACGTGCCGTGGATATGTCACTATTGTGACGTCATCACGGCGAAGCATTGGCCGCGTAGCGGCCAATGCGAGGCGTCAGCTGCGCGAGCAATGGCCGCGAGGCCATTGCGAGTCGCTAGCTTTAGTGCGAGCAATGGCCGCGAAGCGGCCATTGCGAGTCGCTGGCCGAAAATAGAACCAGAGGCTCGGCCACAAAAGCTAGCGATTTCCCGGTCAGGTAGCGACTCGCTAGCCTCAGTGGGAACTCGCTAGCTTTGTGGCCGAGCCTCGCGAGTCGCTACCACAGTATATCTCACTATACCTTCTAAGGGGATCATCATCATCATCATCATCATCATCATCATCATCATCATCATCCTCCTCCTCCTCCTCCTCCTCCTCCTCCTCCTCCTCATCATCATCATCATCATCATCATCATCATCATCATCATCCTACTACTACTACTACTACTACTGGCCGCACAGACCCCTCAATGGCCGCACAGACCCCCCCCCCCCTCAATGGCCGCACAGACCCCCCCCCCCTCAATGGCCGCACAGACCCCCCCCCCTCAATGGCCGCACAGACCCCCCCCCTCAATGGCCGCACAGACCCCCCCCAATGGCCGCACAGACCCCCCCCCCAATGCCCGCACAGACCCCCCCCCCCAATGGCCGCACAGCCCCCCCCCCAATGGCCGCACAGACCCCCCCCCCTCAATGGCCGCACAGACCCCCCCTCCCCCCTCAATGGCCGCACAGCCCCCCCCCCCCCTCAATGTCCCAAAGTCAGCTGTGACCGCCTGGCCCTTGGACACTGGCTGCCATGCACACATCAGCTGGTAGGCTCCCATCACTTACCCACTGAGGACGGATCACTTCCAGCACCTCTTCACATGGCAGTGCTCTGAACTTCTGAATCGTCCTCTCCTCACTCAGACACCTGGCAGGTTCCAGCCTACTCACTCCCAGCTGCAACCCAGTGAGTCAATCAGCACATCTTCACTCACACACAGACCTGACATGTGATTAACCCCCTGTGCACCATTCAGGTTTAGCCCAGCAAAGCACTCCAAAAAGTATTGAACACACCCCAATAAGTATTGAACGCGCCCCAAAAAGTATTGAACGCACCCCAATAAGTATTGAACACACCCCAATAAGTATTGAACGCGTCACAATAAGTATTGAACGCGCCACAAAAAGTATTGAACACACCCCAATAAGTATTGAACGCGCCCCAAAAAGTATTGAACGCGCCCCAAAAAGTATTGAACACACCCCAATAAGTATTGAACGCCCCCCAAAAAGTATTGAACACGCCCCAAAAAGCATTGAACGCGCCCCAAAAAGCATTGAATGCGCCCCAATAAGTATTGAACGCACCCCAAAAAGCATTGAACGTGCCCCAATAAGTATTGGACCCCCCCAAAAAGTATTGGACCCCCCCAAAAAAAGTATTGGACTCCCCCAAAAAGTAGCTATCTACTATATAATTGCCGTAGGCATTTTTGTGTCGGACCCCGAAAACGCCGTGGCTATGTCACGCTGTGACGTCACCACGCGCGAGCAATGGCCGCGAAGCGGCCATTGCGAGTCGCTGGCCGAAAATAGAACCAGAGGCCCGGCTACAAAGTTAGCGATTTACCGCTGAGGTAGCACGAGCAATGGCCGCGAGGCCATTGCGAGTCGCTACCTCAGCTGCCGCATCTGCCGCAACTCCCCCTATACTTTCAATGGGGATCTATTGCGAGTCGCTGTGTAGCGCGAGCAATGGCCGCGAGGCCATTGCGAGTCGCTACACTTGCGGCGCAGTTGCGGTAATCCCCATAGAAAGTATAGGGGGACTTGCGGCAGGTGCGGCAGCGAGTCGCTGGCTGAGTGCGAGCACTTGCGGCGCGGTTGCGGTAATCCCCATAGAAAGTATAGGGGGACTTGCGGCAGGTGCGGCAGCGAGTCGCTGGCTGAGTGCGAGCACTTGCGGCGCGGTTGCAGTAATCCCCTTAGAAAGTATAGGGGGACTTGCGGCAGGTGCGGCAAGTGCGGTTTTGCCGCACCTGCCGCAAGTCCCCCTATACTTTCTATGGGGATTACCGCAACCGCGCCGCAGATGCGGTTTTTAAATAAAATAAAATAATTTTAATACAAATAAATTTTCATAAAATAACAAATAATAAATACATTTAATAATAATAAAAATAGTAAAAAAACAAAACAAAATAAATAATAAAATAAAAAATTCCTATCTACTATATTGGATTATTATTTGAAAATCTAAAAAAAATAAAAATATTCTAGACACCCGATGCATTTGCATCGGGCTCACAGCTAGTAGATATATAAAATATGAATGTAAATATTGAAGGACAGGATGAAGAAGTGGTAAACCCAATAGATATTAACAAAATACAAGGTACCTGACACCCTTGCGGCTCTCTGTATCACTACACAGCCTCCTGCGCAGAAGTTGGGCTAATTTAATATTTTTCTGCTTTCTGGCACTGTGTGACATTGCTTGATCTCCAAACTTCTGTGGACATGCTGGAGTCGCATTCTGATAACGATATTTTGGAGGGTCATGGAGTCCCAGAGCCTGGATTATTGTATAAATTAAAGAAGAAAAAAACATTTCACTGCCTTAACCTGACTAAATATATATTTTGCGCAATGTAAATGCTCTAATCCTCTTCTAGATCACATGACGTCTGACTTTCTGAGTTTATGTATGAGATGAAAGTCACTTTTGGGCTGTGGTTACACGAGCATCTACTGAAACATGGACGAGTGCTATCCAATGTTTTATGGATAGCGCTTGGTCGAATGGGGCTATTCGATCAGCATTTTCTATCTCGTGCCTATCCAGGAGGCAGCACAAATTGGACGACGTGCACCCATTTAGGAATATGGGTATGTGTAGATCATCGGACTTCGCTCAAGTGCACTTGCGGACTCAGCGAATGGAGAAGATGGAGAAATGTTATTCTCCATTTTCTCATTATTTGTGATTCCTGTAATTTCTCAAAAGAGAGAATTGGATCGCACTAGGCTAACACACATGATATAATCTATGCTTGTGCGACCGCAGCTTTACAATGCAACTCTATGACTAGTCAGACTCTATACTTACATTATAAAAGTGACATTTTGCTCACACATAAATCCCTGTGTGATCTGTCAAGATAAGAGTCACGTGACCTAGAAGACCAGATCAGCGCTAGAAACTGGGAAAGCTGGTGATCATTAAGTATATTACACTATACTACATTTACAGTAAAACGTTTAGCAGTACTTTTTTAATTCAAGGTGAATGAGGTGGAAGATGAAACATTGTGGCACAATGATAGTGTTTCTCATCTAAACTTTTCAGTTATAAGTGTGAATTAACCCCTACTCTTGTATTGTTGAGGAGAGCCATAGGTTCAAATACTTAATTAACCTTAATTGTGACTTAAACATGGCTGCCATTTCCTGTTACATCATACCATGCATTTGCTGTGTAAGATGGAGCCTGGACCTATGACTACATCCTGTATACAATAAGAAGTTCCTGGAGGAAGCTGAATTCCATAGAAGTACTGACCAATCACAGAAATCACAGAATGCCAAATCACCTGGAGACCCTCGATCAAGACCACATTCCCTGATGACTTCATGGATCCACCCATGGACTAGCCCATTATCCAACCCACTGACCAATGAATACATCTGAGTAGGACGGGCCGAGCCCCTTAGTGAGGAAAACCTCATGCCTGTTAAAATAAACGGCACATGGGATTGCACTTTGGAATGACCAAGGAGAGTGTACATCTGACTCTGTGCGTCTGCTGTCATACTTTCATCACTGGCACTTGATCTATATCAATTAGAACAGGAGCAGGCAACTTATTAATCTAATATATAAAGCTGAATGTGTGTATGTGTGTGTATGTATGTATGTGTATGTATATCCGGGATTGCCATCTACACCGTCGCAACTACAGCTACAAAAATTTGCACAGTCACACGTCTGGATCTCGGGAGCGTCATAGGCTATGTTGTGAGGCGAAATTTTAACTCTGCGTGTTCCAGTTCACCAAACAATTTTGCCCCTATCTACATAATGGGGAAAACATGAATGGAAAAGTGTTGGAGGAAAATCGACAGCTGTCAGCTATAGAGACAAAATTTTGCACAGTCACACGTCTGGACCCCAGGAGCGTCATAGGCTATATTGTGAGGTGAAATTTTAACCCCGCGCATTCCAATTCACCAAACAATTTTGCCCCTATCTATATAATGGGGAAAAAGGGACAGTTACCAGTTGACAGTTGTGAATGAGAGGGGCTTAATGATAGCACCAAAGACTAACAGCACATACCAGCATATAGTCACTAAGATGGGGCCCCAACATGAGATATTCACCACACACGGGGACATGTATACACACCACATGCACACAAAGAGTAACAGCAAGTGTATAGTCTCTAAAGTGCAGCACCAACATTGGATACTCATCACGCACCCGAACAAACACACACCACAAAGAGACACACACAAAACAGAGACCCCCCCCAAGGGGGGACACACACACTCTATAGCGACACATGCACTCACCCCACAGGGACACACACACACCACAAAGAGACACACATAACACAGACACACACACACCACACAGACCCCCCACAGGGACAAAAACACATAGCCACCCTATAGGGACCCATGCACTCACCCCACAGGGACACACACACACCACAAAGAGACACACACAACACAGATACACACACACACACACCACCAGACCCCCCCGCACAGGGACACACACACATACACTCCCTATAGGGACACATGCACTCACCCCACAGGGACACACGCACCACAAAGAGACACACACAACAGAGACACACACCACACAGACCCCCCCCCACACAGGGACACACACATACACACCCTATAGGGGCACATGCACACACCCCACAGGGACACACACACCACAAAGAGACACATACAACAGAGACACACACCACACAGACCCCCCCCCAGGGACACACACATCTACACCCCAGGGACACACACACCACACAGACAAACACAGATGTGCACAAATCACCTCACACAACTCGCCTCATACGTGTGCTATCTTTATTTTCCAAACATAAACATCTGATTAAAAACAGCCAATGTGCAACACATGTGCCATATAGGGAATTAAGGCAGATGTCAGTCACATAAGCTGTCTATTATGTGTATGTGTGAGGTAACATATACTGCCCGGCCAGGGGGAGGGATTACTGTTGGCTGGAGATTTATTAGGCTGCCTATAGCAATCAATCACAGCTCAGCTTCTATTTTCCTACAGGTCATTAATATGACATATTCAAATTCAATGTTGTTATAGCTAACAGCAGTTATTTATTAACCCGGGCGTAGCCGGGTACTACAGCTATCTACTATATAATTGCCGTAGGCACGTTTGTGTCGGACCCCGGCACGCCGTGGATATGTCACACTGTGACGTCACCACGTGCGAGGCATTGCCCGCATAGCGGGCATTGCGACCCCTCGCCGCTGTCATCCCACTCCGGAGCAGCTGCTGTCAGCACATGCTGACACAGTGCTCCGGAGCCTGTGCCCCTGTCATCCCGCTCCGGAGCAGCTGCTGTCAGCACATGCTGACACAGTGCTCCGGAGCCTGTGCCCCTGTCATCCCGCTCCGGAGCAGCTGCTGTCAGCACATGCTGACACAGTGCTCCGGAGCCTGTGCCCCTGTCATCCCGCTCCGGAGCAGCTGCTGTCAGCACATGCTGACACAGTGCTCCGGAGCCTGTGCCCCTGTCATCCCGCTCCGGAGCAGCTGCTGTCAGCACATGCTGACACAGTGCTCCGGAGCCTGTGCCCCTGTGCCCCCGCTCCGGAGCAGCTGCTGTCAGCAGATGCTGACACAGTGCTCCGGAGCCTGTGCCCCTGTGCCCGTGTCATGCCCGCGCCCCCCTGGGTCGGAAGTTCCGTCTGCCCGCCAGCCAGTACCGTAGCTAGCGGGTGGGCAGGGGGGCCTAGCGCATCGTGCCACTCGGCATGAGGGGCCCATTGCCTCCACCCCCTGGGGGGCCCCGTGCTGACACCAGCCGCCCGCCGTGCGCCCGGAGAGGATGGAGGACGGAACTTCCTGTCCGGCAGCTCTGCCCGCCCCTCCTCTCCTCTTACAGCACACGCACGCCGGCCGCGGTGAGTCTGCACTCCCCCCGGCCCTCACATCTGTCTGACAGCACCCCCCCCGGTCCTCACATGGGGGTCCTGGGTGCTGATCTTGCCCCAGGGCCCGGAGCATGCCAGCTACGCCTCTGCGCTCCAGCCTCTGCCCTCCAGCCTCCGCTCTCCTTTCCAGCCTCCGCTCTCCCCTCCAGCCTCCGCTCTCCCCTCCAGCCTGTGCTCTCCCCTCCAGCCTCCGCTCTCCCCTCCAGCCTCCGCTCTCCCCTCCAGCCTCTGCCCTCCAGCCTCCGTTCTCCCCTCCAGCCTCTCCCCTCCAGCCTCCGCTCTCCCCTCCAGCCTCTCCCCTCCAGCCTCTGCTCTCCCCTCCAGCCTCTGCCCTCCAGCCTCTGCTCTCCCCTCCAGCCTCCCCTCCAGCCTCTGCTCTCCCCTCCAGCCTCCGCTCTCCCCTCTGCCCTCCAGCCTCTGCCCTCCAGCCTCCGCTCTCCCCTCCAGCCTCTCCCCTCCAGCCTCTGCTCTCCCCTCCAGCCTCCACTCTCCCCTCCAGCCTCCCCTCTTCCCTCCAGCCTCCGCTCTCCCCTCCAGCCTCCGCTCTCCCCTCCAGCCTCTGCCCTCCAGCCTCCGCTCTCCCCTCCAGCCTCCGCTCTGCCCTCCAGCCTCTGCTCTCCCCTCCAGCCTCCGCTCTCCCCTCCAGCCTCCGTTCTCCTCTCCAGCCTCCCTTATGCCCTCCAGCCTCCGCTCTCCCCTCCAGCCTCTCCCCTCCAGCCTATCCCCTCCAGCCTCCGCTCTCCCCTCAAGCCTCCGCTCTCCCCTCCAGCCTCCGCTCTGCCCTCCAGCCTCCGCTCTGCCCTCCAGCCTCCGCTCTGCCCTCCAGCCTCCGCTCTCCCCTCCAGCCTCCGCTCTCCCCTCCAGCCTCTGCTCTCCCCTCCAGCCTCCGCTCTCCTTTCCAGCCTCCGCTCTCCCCTCCAGCCTCCGCTCTCCCTTCCAGCCTCTGCTCTCCCCTCCAGCCTCCGCTCTCCCCTCCAGCCTCCGCTCTGCCCTCCAGCCTCTGCCCTCCAGCCTCCGCTCTGCCCTCCAGCCTCCGCTCTGCCCTCCAGCCTCCGCTCTCCCCTCCAGCCTCTGCTCTCCCCTCCAGCCTCTGCTCTGCCCTCCAGCCTCCGCTCTGCCCTCCAGCCTCCGCTCTGCCCTCCAGCCTCTGCTCTGCCCTCCAGCCTCCGCTCTGCCCTCCAGCCTCCGCTCTCCCCTCCAGCCTCCGCTCTGCCCTCCAGCCTCCGCTCTGCCCTCCAGCCTCCGCTCTCCCCTCCAGCCTCCGCTCTGCCCTCCAGCCTCCGCTCTGCCCTCCAGCCTCTGCTCTGCCCTCCAGCTTCCGCTCTCCCCCTCCAGCCTCTCCCCTCCAGCCTCCGCTCTCCCCTCCAGCCTCTCCCCTCCAGCCTCCACTCTCCTCTCCAGCCTCCGCTCTGCCCTTCAGCCTCCGTTCTCCCCTCCAGCCTCTGCCCTAAAGCCTCTGCCCTCCAGCCTCTCCCCCTCCAGCCTTTCCCCTCCAGCCTCTCCTTTCCAACCTCCAGCCAATCCCCTCCAGCCTCCAGCCAATCCCCTCCAGCCTCCGCTCTCCCTCTCAGCCTCTGCTCTCCCTTCCAGCCTCCACTCTCCCCTCCAGCCTCTGCCCTCCCCTCCAGCCTCCGCACTCCCTTCCAGCCTCCGCTCTCCCCTCCAGCCTCCGCTCTGCCCTCCAGCCTCCACTTTCCCCTCCAGCCTCCGCTCTCCCCTCCAGCCTCCGCTCTCCCCTCCAGCCTCCCGCTCTTCCCTCTCCCCTCCAGCCTCTCCCCTCCAGCCTCTGCCCTCCAGCCTCTGCCCTACAGCCTCCGCTCTCCCCTCCAGCCTTTCCCCTCCAGCCTCCGCTCTCCCCTCCAGCCTCTGCCCTCCAGCCTCTCCCCTCCAGCCTCTGCCCTCCAACCTCCGCTCTCCCCTCCAGCCTCTCCCCTCCAGCCTCTGCCCTCCAGCCTCTCCCCTCCAGCCTCTCCCCTCCAGCCTCTGCTCTGCCCTCCAGCCTCCGCTCTCCTTTCCAGCCTCCCGCTCTCCCCTCCAGCCTCCACTCTCCCTTCCAGCCTCCGCTCTCCCCTCCAGCCTCCGCTCTGCCCTCCAGCCTCCGCTCTGCCCTCCAGCCTCCGCTTTCCCCTCCAGCCTCCGCTCTCCCCTCCAGCCTCCGCTCTCCCCTCCAGCCTCCTGCCCTCCAGCCTCCAGCCTCTGCCCTCCAGCATCCGCTTTCCCCTCCAGCCTTTCCCCTCCAGCCTCCCTCTCCCCTCCAGCCTCTGCCCTCCAGCCTCTCCCCTCCAGCCTCTGCCCTCCAGCCTCTGCCCTCCAACCTCCGCTCTCCCCTTTAGCCTCTCCCCTCCAGCCTCCGCTCTCCCCTCCAGCCTCTGCCCTCCAGCCTCTGCCCTCCAGCCTCTGCCCTCCAGCCTCCGCTCTCCACTCCAGCCTCTCCCCTCCAGCCTCCGCTCTCCCCTCCAGCCTCCGCTCTCCTTCCAGCCTCTGCCCTCCAGCCTCCGCTCTCCCCTCCAGCCTCTGCCCTCCAGCTTTCGCTCTCCCCTCCAGCCTTTCCCCTCCAGCCTCCGCTCTCCCCTCCAGCCTCTGCCCTCCAGCCTCCAGCCTCTGCCCTCCAGCCTCCAGCCTCTGCCCTCCAGCCTCCGCTCTCCCCTCCAGCCTCTGCCCTTCAGCCTCCGCTCTCCCCTCCAGCCTCCGCCTTCCCCTCGAGCCTCCGCTCTCCCCTCCAGCCTCCGCTCTCCCCTCTAGCCTCTGTTCTCCCTCCAGCCTCTGCCCTCCAGCCTCCGCTCTCCCCTCCTGCCTCTGCCCTCCAGCCTTCGCTCTCCCCTCCAGCCTTTCCCCTCCAGCCTCCGCTCTCCCCTCCAGCCTCTGCCCTCCAGCCTCTGCCCTCCAGCCTCCGCTCTCCCCTCCAGCCTCTGCCCTCCAGTCTCCGCTCTCCCCTCCAGCCTCTCCCTCCAGCCTCCGCTCTCCCCTCCAGCCTCCGCTCTCCTCTACAGCCTCCGCTCTGCCCTTCAGCCTCCGTTCTCCCCTCCAGCCTCTACCCTAAAGCCTCTGCCCTCCAGCCTCTCCCCTCCAGCCTTTCCCCTCCAGCCTCTCCTTTCCAGCCTCCAGCCAATCCCCTCCAGCCTCCAGCCAATCCCCTCCAGCCTCCGCTCTCCCCTCCAGCCTCCGCTCTCCCTTCCAGCCTCCGCTCTCCCCTCCAGCCTCTGCCCTCCCCTCCAGCCTCTGCCCTCCAGCCTCTGCTCTGCCCTCTAGCCTCTGCCCTCCCCTCCAGCCTCCGCTCTCCCCTCCAGCCTCCGCTCTCCTCACCCCTCCATATGCAATGTACAGTATCTACTATATAATTGCCGTATGCACTTCCGTGTCGGTCCCCGAAAAGACCGTGGCTATGTCACTCTGTGACGTCAGCACGGCGAAGCATTGGCCGCGTAGCGGCCAATGCGAGTCGCTGGCCTGCGCGAGCAATGGCCGCGAGGCCATTGCTCGCGCAGGCTGAGTACGAGCAATGCAAGTCGCTGGCCTGCGCGAGCAATGGCCGCGAGGCCATTGCACGCGCAGGCTGAGTACGAGCAATGCAAGTCGCTGGCCTGCGCGACCAATGGCCACGAGGCCATTGCTCGCGCAGGCTGAGTACGAGCAATAGCCGCGAAGCGGCCATTGCGAGTCGCTGGCCGAAAATCGAACCAGAGGCTCGGCCTCAAAGTTAACGATTTACCGGTCAGGTAGCGCGAGCAATGGCCGCGAGGCCATTGCGTGTCGCTGCCTGAGCGGAGCTTCTAATTGGTCGGCGCCAGCGAGTCGTTACACTTGCGGCGCGCTTGCGGTAATTCTCATACAAAGTGTAGTATTCTAGACACCCGATGCATTTGCATCGGGCTCACAGCTAGTCTAATATATAAAGCTGAATTTGTGTATGTGTCTATGTGTGTGTGTATATCCGGGATTGGCATCTACACCGTCGCAGCTACAGCCGCAAAATTTTGCAGAGTCACACGTCTGGACCCCGAGAGCGTCATAGGCTATGTTGTGAGGCGAAATTTTAACCCTGCACGTTCCAGTTCACCAAACAATTTTGCCCCTATCTACATAATGGGAAAAAAGGGAAAGGAAATGTGTGGGAGGAAAATCGACAGCTGTCAGCTATAGAGACAAAATTTTGCACAGTCACACGTCTGGACCCCGGGAGCGTCATAGGCTATGTTGTGAGGCGAAATTTTAACATAATGGGGAAAAAGTGACAGTTACCAGTTGACAGTTGTGAATGAGAGGGGCTTAATGATAGCACCAAAGACTAACAGCACATACCAGCATATAGTCACTAAGATGGG
>JARQOC010000710.1:0-64121 GCA_033576535.1 Allobates femoralis | reverse complement strand
GCCAGGAGGAACAACGTCATCCCAGCCGTCACTCCGGCACCCAGGCGCCGCCCCCGCACGCCGCGCACACAGCGCATGTCAGAGGGACGCGGCCAGCGTCACTAGGGAACAGATAATTACGAGAAAGAAATCATTATATAAGAAGCTCTAAGTCACTGCTTCTACTACTAAATAACGGACCTAAAGTACCACAGAGGTCTCCCAAACTGGCAAGCCCACTATTAGGATGGTAACTGAGCTTTATTTTTCATAAGGAATTGTCCATGACCCATACTATATTATGCCAAAAAGAAAAGAAAAAACTCACTACAATTTCAAATGGACTACAGTTAATGGACTAACGTAGCCGCAAACTTTAAAAAGCCTGCGGTGAATGGACTAGCACCGTATGGACTTACCTGTTTTGTATTTTTTCAATATTTTTCAGTGTCTTTTTGTAAATTTTTCTTTTTTCAGACTATGTAAATATGTTACCTGTTTTATTGTTATTATTATTATCCTTTTGTTAAAACAAAAATTGCTCAGTCCAGGAGTACTGATGTTACCTAAGGGGGTATGTGGCACCCTGCTCACGCAGGGAACCACAGATCTCTCTAATGCACAGCTGGGTTTCCACAGCAGGTACCTACTACACACAACACCTTCCACCCCAGCACAGTAGGGGGAGCTCAACTTGCTGCCCTTAGGCAAGATCCCCTATAAATACTGCTGATGGGGAAGGAGTTAGTCAGAGTGTGCAGACGCTAGGAGAGCTGCAAGGACGTCCTGGTCAGTGCTGCGATTAGGCCCGAGCCAGTGACCCGGAGTTGCCCTTCTGTGTCCCGCCAGCCTAAGTGGGACTGAGGGCTAGGAGCAGAGCACTGAAAGGGAGCAAGGAACTTGAGAGGAGTTTGTCCCAGGAGAAACACCGGATATTGGGGATCCGCACCTGTGGGACACTATAGGACCACAGAAAACCCCGTTGCACCGTGGAGGCCTCGAATACCCGGTTTGTCCCCCCTGTAAGTCAAGAGAGGGAGCCAGACACAGCAGGACAGAGCCGCAGTGATCAGGAGAAGGTATCCCGGAGACTGCACAGGAGGAGAGGAAGTCACTACAGTCAGGAAGAGAGAGGAGGCAAGTCAGCCTGCAAGCAGGCTGTGCTTCAGACAAACACTACAGAACAGAGGAGGCCTTATACCCACTTGCTGTGGGGACCCACTGTGCAACCTGTCCACCTGTCAGTGCCCTGGATCGTTTTACCTGCTTAACATCAGTAAAAGGTAAAAGAGACTTTCCTGTGTGTGTGTGTGTGTATCCTTCCTTTCCACTCCCAGTATCCTCCGTAGACTGTTCCAACTCTCCCTATACAATCCCAGCTCCACTCCAACCTGTCCCTCCTCACTATGCTGCCCCAGAGGTTCCAGTCCTACCTGCAGAGGACTACACCATCTCAGCCACAATACCACCGACCTCCGGCGGACTGTGGCGGCGCTGGTGCTACTCACCAGAAACTGCAGGTAGCATCACCACAACTAACTTTGTAAATAATCCATTGTACATAATCCCCCCCTTTTTCAAGAGAATAGTCCCCCGGGACACGGGGTCAGGCGCGGCCACCATTCCCCGTGACCCAGATAACCCTTCTGCCGCCTGATACCCGAGTACCTAACACCCTGGGGCGACACATCTCTTTTCTGGCATCACGAACAGGATCCCATGCCCGGTATTATCGGGTACTGTGTGCCGTGATATTGACTGTATTGAGTGACTGTTTAAACTACGCCGCCATTACTGCGCCGAAGAGCAGGAAGAAAGGGGGCGTGCCAGCCTGTTGAGCGCGAAAGTGAAACCCACCCCTCGCTCAGTCGACCATTCCCGAGCGCCGCGGCCTTGTCCGGAAACTGCCGAACTGTTTAACTCTTCAAGGACTGGCTGTAATTCACTAGGGGGGCCTCCAACATGTCGGCCACCTCCAGCGATGACGGCTGTGCGTACACTGATCCCCAGAATTACACCGAAAGATCTATGGCTGCCACCGGTAGCACTGCCAGCACCTCCGGCGACCCGGGCGCAGTCGCCCCGATAATGCCAATGACACTGCCATACATCCCGGGTGCCAAGTCGTTGCCCCAGTATGACGGACTCCCTGATGCGTTGGATGAGTTTAAAAGAAAAATTAACAGCGTCTTAGATATGTATGCGATGGACGGCCAAGAACGCGCTGCTGTGGTACTCGGACAGTTAACTGGTGCAGCAGAGAAAGAAAGTGCGTTTTGGTCTGTTGCGGATGGCAAATCCGCCTCTACTATTTTCAACAAACTGAGAGCTACCTTCGAGGAGTGCAATGAAGCTGATATACGCATGCGATTCCATCACTGCAACCAGAGGCCAGGAGATGACATAAGAGCTTATGCCTGGCGTCTGGAAGAAGCATTGCGTGCCCTCATACACACCAGTGTATCCGATGAAAATAAGCTCCTCATTGAACAATTCACCCGGATACTGTAATGGCGGGTTTACACGTCGCGATATCGCAGTACAATTTCAATCAAAAGTCACGTGGTTCGCTCGTTGGACCCGATATCGTTCCTCGCGTTGTATGGTGTGAACGTCCAATGCGATGCAGGAACGATGTCAATGCGATATCGGGGATCGAATGAGCGTGCTATTCAATGCCCCGATATTGCATAGCGATTGAAGCCGGATCGTGCTGTGTAAACGCCCAATTACGATGCGATTTGATACGTCACCCATTCACTCCCATGTTAACTATGCGATCCTGGGTTGGGAGGCGGAGACATCGCACGGACGTTGTATTTCGATATCGCAGCGTCTAAACAGTCAATGCGATGCGGGTGAAACGTGCACTAATTGCGCGCTCCCGCGCCATTGAGTTGCGATATCGAAACGATATCGTGGCGTGTAAACCCACCATTAAGACTGTACGTTGGTGGTCATTGAGCAATCCAGAAGCTGACTTTAACACCCTGAAAGAGATGGCCATCAAAGGTTAAAGCCGGTAAAGCTGCATATAAACGGTGGTGCAGTGGTGTGGTGCAGGCTACTCCAAAACCATTACCAGTGTCTGCAGTCACGCACAGTGTACAATCTGCTCAGCCTGACAAATATGATGCCCTGAGAGCTGAGATGCGTGCTGAGATGTGCCAGATGAACAAGAACATCTCCAAACTAATGGACCCTATGCAGTTACAGCAAAGCCAACAGCCAGCACAAAGACCCCAGCTCAAGCCTCAGCCGCTGATTCAACTTACCGACAGCCCGGAGGATGTACCCTGGATGCGAGGGAAGCAAGCCACAGCGGGAGGACCACCGGCCGCTACAGCTCCACTGCTGCCGCTGTACCCGCACCGGACACCTCGCCAGGAGCTGTCCATTAAATGGGCAGTCCCTGGGGGCCGGGGCCAAACCTCAGGACTAGATCAACAGGGCCCAGCCACCTGGCACAAGACCTTCATCGGACAGAGGCCGTTTCTGTCCATTGTACTGGATGGCATCCCGACACCTGCTCTACTGGACACCGGGTTGCAGGTGACCACCATCCCCTATATCCTTTATAAGAAGTATTGGGCTGATGCAGAACTGAAAGAGCCTGAAATAGACCTTATCCTTAATGCATCTAATGGGGAACCGCTCAATGTGATGGGGGTTAGAGAAGTGCCCATAAAGGTGGGGAGGGTAGAATTGCAGAACCAAGGGGTCCTTGTAGTAGCAGAAGCCAGTAATGCAAATGATCCTTGTATCATTCTGGGTACTAATGTTGTTAGCAATTGCATGGAGAAAGTCTTGTCTTTGCTTCAACAGATTGCAGACACTGCCAGACCTGGTCAGAGGAAGGTCCTCCAGCGTGAGATCAGAGCCATCCTACACCAACAGCAGTTAACAATTACAGGTGGTGAAATTGGTACTGCACGGGTGATAGACCCCTTGCCTATTGTGATACCCCCAATGAGTGAGATGATGATTTGGTGTCGAGCAGCTATAGGTCTGAGAGGGCAGGACTATCAAGCATTAGTGGAGCCCGTCAGCACAGAGCACAGACCTACACTGTTGACAGCCAGGGGGGTGGTAGAGTACCTGTTCGCATCTTAAATTGTGGCAGTGAGGAAGTAAAATTACCCAGGTATACCACCGTTGCTAAATTATACACAGTCAGCAACAATGAGATCCAAACAGTGCAACCCGAACCCCACAAGAAAGGGGCAAAACCTGATCAAACAATTGGACCACTGGAGGACTGGTGCTAGCAGCTCCATGTCGGAACTGACACCACTCCTGTGTATGAAAAGCAAGGTGTGTAGCAGGTAGTTCAAGAGTTTGAACAAGTTTTTAGTAAGCATCCACTTGATTTTGGTAGGATAAAAGGGGTACAACACCATATCCCCACAGGTACACATCCACCAATCAAGGAGCAGTATAGGCCTATTCCACCTGCACATTATAAAAAAGCCAAGGAAATGTTACAGGACATGAAGGACGCAGGGGTTATACGAGATAGCTGTAGTCCCTGGGAAGCTCCATTAGTCCTAGTCAGGAAAAAGGATAGCAGTAATGAGGATGTGTGTAGACTATAGGCAAATAAACCGCATAACACACAAAGATACTTACCCGTTACCTTGCATAGAGGAATCCTTAGCTGCGTTGAAGTCTGCCAACTACTTCTCTACCTTAGATCTCACTAGTGGGTATTGGCAGGTGTCTGTAGCCGAGGAAGACAGAGAGAAGACGGCATTCGCAACACCTATGGGCCTGTGTGAATTCAACAGTATGCCCTTCGGACTATGTAATGCACCTGGAATCTTCCAGTGCTTAATGGAAAGTTGCCTGGGTCACAAGAACTTTGAGACAGTACTGCTCTATCTGGATGACATGATCATGTACTCCAAAACTTACGCAGAACATGTCACTCATCTAGGAGAAGTGTTTGAATCCATGGCCAAATACGGGATGAAGCTAAAGCCATCAAAATGTCACCTGTTAAAGCCAAGAGTGCAGTACCTGGGACACTTAGTCAGTGACGAAGGCATGGCCCCTGATCCAGACAAGGTGACAGCAATCAAAGAGTGGCCAGAACCCAAGACCATCAAGGAAGTACGTAAATTCCTGGGTTTGGTAGGCTATTATCGGAGGTTCATCAAGGAGTACACCAAGAAGGCTGCTCCCCTGCAAGACCTCCTAGTAGGCCAACCCACAAAGGGCAAGCCGAAGGATTCTCCGTGGAGATGGGGTAAGGAACAAGAGGAAGCATTCCAGACAATGAAAGAAGCCCTGACGGGAGAAGAAATCCTTGCATACCCGGACTACAACCTGCCATTCCAGCTGTATACCGACACCAGCAATGTGAGATTCGGAGCCGTTCTTTCCCAAAAGCAAGATGGCAAGGAGAGGGTAATCGCCTACGCCAGCAGAAAGCTGCGACCCACAGAGAGGAACCCAGATAACTACAGTTCCTTCAAGCTGGAATTCCTGGCCTTGGTCTGGGCCGTCACAGAGAGGTTCAAACACTATCTAACCTCTAGCAAATTCACAGCATACACGGATAACAATCCGCTCACTCACCTGGAAACTGCGAAGTTGGGAGCCATGGAACAGAGATGGATGGCCAGACTGTCCAACTACCAATTTACCATCAAGTACCGGGCTGGGCACCAGAATGGAAACGCGGATGCTCTATCCAGGATGCCACACTTATCGGAAGAAGGTGTAGATGAGGACGAGCTGGAAGAAGTGGAGTAACCTGCCTTCCATCATGTAAGAGTAACCCAATGCCAGCAGACCCGTCAAAACCCTTCTACAAGAGCAGTAAACCCGTTATCCCACTTCGACTGGAGGGAGGCGCAAGACCAAGACCCGCCTGTCAGTCTAATCAAACAACTGATAACCCAAGAGTCAGCGAAGTTGCCTGAGAACCCCCCGTCTGACACCAAATGTCTGTGGAACGAACAAGGTAAACTGTTCCAATACCAAGATAAGTTGTGCCGGCGATACATCAATCCAAGAACTCAAGAGGTGGCTTGGCAGATCATCGTGCCAAAATCAGAAGTCCCCGTGGTCCTGAACAGTTACCACAACCAAACTGGTCACTTCGGATGGAAGAAGCTTGAGATGCTGCTGAAGGATAGGTTCTTTTGGGTCAGCATGCAGCCATCCATTGAAAAATGGTGCAAGAATTGCAAATCCTGTAGCCTGAGAAGAAAGGACGTCCAGAGTCAGAAAGCACAGCTTCATCCCATTGTAACCAAACAACCCCTGGAAATAGTTGCTTTGGATCATGTAAAACTGACTCCAAGTAGATCTGGCTATACCTACGCCTTGACCGTGGTTGACCATTACTCAAGATTCTTGATGGTTGCCCCTGTAAATGACCTGACAGCTGCAACAGCTGCAAAAACCTTCCAAAAAGTCTTCTGCAGACCGTTGGGATATCCAGAGCGCATCTTAAAAGATCAAAGATCAGCCTTCGAAGCGGAGATCTTTCGAGAGTTTTGCCAGATGTATGGGTCCAAGAAAATTAGAACAACCCCGTATCATCCCACAACCAACGGACTCTGTGAAAAGATGAACCACATCGTCATTGATATGTTGAAAATCCTACCGTTAGAAGAGAGAAACCAATGGCCGGAAAAACTACCTGATTTGGTCGACATGTACAACCACATTCCAGTCAGCTATACGAACTGTACACCAGCATACCTGATGAGAGCTCGTACAGGAAAATTACCTGTAGACTTAGAACTCGGAGTAGTAGATCCTGAAGCAGATCATGCCATTGCAAATTGGAAAACCCATTGCCAAAAACACTACAAAAAGGTTCATGAAACTGTCGAAAATAACCTGGAGAATTCCCGTGCAAAACATGAAAGTGACTATAACAAACATGCTCCAGCAGAACCCATACCACCCGGAAGTATGGTCCTAAAAAAAGAAGAACTCGCCATAAACTAGATGATCGATGGGAACGTGAACCCTATGTCCTTATAAATTCTGGAAATGACATTGACAAAGTCTGTGTCATTAGCAAAGACGGTGGAAGAACCAGACAAACCGTGTCCAGAAATCTCATTAAAAAGTGCCCTCCAAATTGGGAAGATCAAGACCTCTCCAATCAGCCCATTTGAGAGTCTGAGCCAATTCAAGAAGAAAGTCTATTCCAAAAACCAAAGGAAAAAGTTATTCAAACAATCCTAGGAGAATTCCCAGAAGATTGGCCTCAACAAGATGGAGCTATCATTGTGCCAATACTAAATTTCTACTGTGAAGGATGGATTATATCTTATCTATTAATCTTAGCTTTTATACTCATATAGCATTAAATGAAACAATAAGTTTTTTCTGTATTCAGGTACGTATCCAACATCTTCTCTCTTTCTCTTCTTTTTCTCTTCTCTCTTTGTCTCTCTTCCCCCTCCATCTATTTCTTTCTCTCTTTCTTTCCCATTATGAATCTGTGAACAAGGAGCTGTTTTGTAAACAAAGTGTCTCCTCAGATGTGTATGCTGGAAAGAAGATATGGTTGTGCCTCTAGAGTTGCCTTGAAAATGGACAAGCTGATTGGTCCTCGCTGTGCCTACACCAGATTGTACCATGGGAAGCTAGAGATATTCTGCATACCAGAGGCCAAGAGAAGACATCATGACGTGATGAAGGATGGATTCAGCACAGAAGACAAAAGACTAATTATTACTAACAGAGATAGATGTATTAGCCTAACCCCACCTAACTCCCATCTAATCCCACCTTGTCCTGGCCATTTCACGCCTAGTCTTTAGAGTATAAAATGCTGTGTACCCGGAAATAAAGGGCAGTTGCTGTGACCATTGCCATTGCTTAATAAAGCAACGAACATATTATAAGTTTGAACCGGACTCTCAGTCTGATTTACTCTTATCTGGTACCATATGTTCATAGTCTAATCTGGGATGACTGGCGAGGGAGTGGAACAGTAAAATTTGAACCCGACAATGGCGACCACGAAGGGACCTGGCCAGCAGCTCGTGGCCCCTACGGACCCATGCTTGGATACCTTGGATAATACCTGTATCGGCTGACCTCGAGGCCTGATCAACCTCAAGGTACGGTAAGTGGACAACACATTCATATGTGTCGCCCTTACTGTGCTTCTCAGCCGCTATTGGTTGTTCTGGGGGTGTCTGTTGGGTCTGGGGGGGTGATTGATTAAGTGGTGAAATCAAGCACGAGCCCGCGTCAGGCTCCGGACCCCGGCAACAAAGTGACGTAGCCCCCGGCTCGTCCCTGTGTGTACACCACGCCTCCCTCGCCAGTCATTGTTCCTCATCCATTAACCCTGCCTGTGACTGTCAGTAGCCAGTGATTCAGAGAGAAAGGTTAAAGGCATCTCAAGTTTCACAGACTGGGGCCGGCACAGTGAAAGAGTGAAAGTGAAAGGAGACACACACATGATATTATATAGAATTCAGGGATAAGCACATGGTGTACGAGGTTCTGTGCTTATGAGACGGTGACTCGAAAGTCCGAGTGCGTTGTGTACGTAGTTCCGCACTCACGAGAAGACTGAGGGGGGCACGTGGTGTAGTTTGTTCCGTGCCTGTGAAGGATTATGAGCACGTAGTGTATCAGCTCCGTGGCTTATGAGTTAGAGATAAAGAGAAGGGTCTCTTTCAGAACTGTCATTTGAAGCAGTTCTGAAACCTTCAGAATACCGTGGCAAGGCGATCTGTAAGCACCAAGGAGTTGGGACGACTAATAGTGTCCTGTGGTGTCGTGCTTAGGTACTGGAATTGCTAGAAACACGTTGTATACCTGGATCCGTGTTTATTGGTTGTACTTAAGTGCTGAGAGCGTGGTTAGGTGGATTGTAAGGGATCTGGTGTTGATCGCTGTTACCAGCGTCCTAACTGCAGTAGGGACGTAGTATTCTGTGAATCATGTTGTCATGTTGCGTCATTTTCAGCAAAAAAGGTCCGTGCCCCATAGATTAAATGAAGAGGCTGTGGAAATGAGAACACTGGTAAAATCACGGGAAGGGAAGAAGGCAGTTAAGAATGTGGACAGGTTGTACAAGCACGCAGGATTGTCTTTGTCAGGGAGGTTACAGCCCTCCATGTGAAATGATTCTATCCAGAGAGAAAAAAGGCAAGTTGAAAGACAGAGGGTTGCTAGATCAAGCGCAGGTTCATCTACGGGTTGCACGTAGTCTGAAAAGTGAGGGATAAAAAGAGGTTGATGGAGAGGATCAGATGATGTAGAGCCCGTATTTGGTTACAAGAGTAATCTTGCGGATTGTAAAATGGCCGCCACGCCATTGTTATTGAGTACGCCATCCCAGCCACCACCCTATAATGGCGGCGATATGAGGTCCTCAGATGTGTGGGTGTGTCCTGTTTGTGGCGAGCAGAATCTGGCACAGGGCAGTCTGGGCCTTGATATGCAGACCCTAATGAACACTCCAGCCTTCCAGGCGACACTGTGGGCGAGAAGCCAAGCCATAGGTCCCACTGATTTATAGGATGATGATGATGACTGAATCCCTTTCCCCCTTCCCCATCTCTTTTTCCGGTACCATCCAGCTTGATCTCTAACGCTCTGCTGCAGCCGCTGGACCTGATACAGGCTCCTCAAATCCCCTCCCATGTATGAAGTTCAGGCTAGCCTGTGCTTACTCAACCATCCTACAAAATGCTGTGCAGAAATAATTACTATATCAGATTTTGATTTAACTAGGCTATATGCAATGTGTTCAGATGCAGAAAATGCTTTAGGTTAAATAAAATGTTTTTAGCCTAGTAGAAAGGGTTAAGTGAGGTTTGTAATGTCCAAGAGACATTTCATTATTTTGTGTGCCTGTTATCTGTATGACTTTGCTTGTACTCCTGTGTTTTCAGCTCTGGGAGGGGGTAGGAGCGAGGCTGCGTTCCTTTTTACGTGCTTACAGCAGTTTTCCGTAATATTGAGGTTCTTTCCTTAGATGAATAACTAAAGTTTTTCTGGAGCCTAGAGGGAGGGGAGGAGGTGAGCTGCTTCGTAGGCATTAGCTTGTAGCTCAAGGTCAATATATTGTAGTGAGGAATAAACTACCCCCACGTCTCCCTAAGATTTTTTCTTAAAGCAGTTCCTAGTTTCAGAATGGTTGAAGTAAATTAGGGTGAGGTGTATATAATCTTATGGAGATCATTCTGTTTTATTGAAGTCACACCGACTGCCACTACACTCTATTCACGGTCCGTCTATCAATATAGTTTACTATTCTTCCTGTTATGGAAAGCTCTTGAAGTTATAAAGAATAAATGAAAAGTTAGATATTAAGCTACGGGGTCTCAGATAATGGCTAGAATTGTTAGTTGTATATAGCTACAAGTGTGAAACAGTTAATCAAATTTGTGAGCCCTGTTTGGGAGAGAAGGATCTCTTTCTTCTATTGAATTCCTTATCTAAACAGGGAGGGGAGAGAGCCAGAGAGGGGGGGGGAGTTAAGGGGGAATTTGCAGGATGCCTGACATGCATACTGGAGTCTTACCCGTCTTTCCAAGAATTCTGAAAGGCAAAGACGGATTTTTCATATTTATGGTAGTTGGATACTAATAATAATGCCTAATATTGAATACAATAATAGTAATCAGATTCTTATTAATTTATATGAGTGAATGTTGTCAATAGCCACCTGCAGCACAGGGATAATTTAGCTAGAGATGTAGTTATGGCAGGGGGAAACTTTCCCTTATTTATAGTTGTTGTGTGTTTTAAAAAATTAAGCTATCTAGAGGGAAGATTAATATACTGAGCGCCCAAGGGGAAATAATATATATATTGACGCTGTGGGGAGGTGGTACTAGACAGGAAAATCTAACTACAAGATGATGAAGTTATTGTTAAGTTAATAGATCCAGAATGTATAAGGTATGTCGATAAGCAGGAATATAGATTGTATTTTAAGGGGACACTCAATTGAGTCAATGTGAGATGTTAGAGATGGAAATTAGCAAGTTTGATGAGAAAAGCAACAAAAAGTATAGTTTAGAAAGTAACGCAAAGTCGAAAAAAAAAAAAAAAGGGGGGGGTGGAAAGACAAGAAAGAAGAAAGTAGTTAGGTCCTTATCAGGATTGTGGACATCTTGTAGGCATATCAAGGCCAAAGAGTTTGAAAATATGGAAGGGAGTAAACCACTTCCCCACACCTCCTTAAATTCCTTCTATCAAAGCAGCCTTTGTTCTTTGCTGTGTGAAAACATTTCTTGTAGTCCTTCTCCATATGGGAGGGGTAAGGAGCTTTCTGGAGAAAATGCTGGTAGCAGGAATTTTGAATCTCTGAAATTAATACAAATTTCTTTAAGTTTTTTATTGCAGATATGTTTATAGACCAAAGAGATTTTATACTGGATAATGGTAGGATCCTCACATGAGGTAATCAGAATGTTTGGTTCTGACTTGCACTTTCTGAGCGGATGGAGCGATTTCCGGTTGAAGAATTCCTTAACAATACGGTAAGCCTACTAAATGCAGTATTGGTATATTACGGTGAGGTAGACACCATGTTATCAGTCTAGGATGGTATAATCACACTGACAATCACCACAGGTGTCCTGTCCTCTCGGAGGTAGAAGGCAAGCTACAACAAAAGGTAGGAAAGGTAGTGGCGGGTGGTTGCCCCATCCCAGCCGGATTGCGTCTGGCGGCCTGAGCCCTCTCTATAGTCGACTGCCTTATAGGGACTGACCGAACCACTAACAGTGTTAAACTAGGAGTCGTGAGAGTGGACAGGGCAGGCCATGATGTCTTTATCAGCAAAGGTTAGACTGGTCTCTGCTTGGCCTCACTTTACGCCTCAAAATAGGTCATGGGTGAGATCAGGTGAGTACCTCCTAGTTCGCTCCTGGTACAGGTAAGCTGTGTATACTATCCTGCATTATTCTTGCACACAACACAACTCAGAAACGTACGGGCTTCGGGCGACAATCGCTCCATGGGTCTTGGAAATTGCAAGTAGTGAGCGGACAAGGAAACCAAGAAAAGTGTATAAAAATGTCCCAATATGTGTAAATCTCTTTCTATAAACAATTGTGCTTATATATTCTCCTTAAGGATGATGATGATATAAAATATCATCAAGGGAAAAATATATGGATTCACGCTTCACACTGCAAAAGAGACAAAACCAGCTACCGGTGATGTTACTGTTATTTTTAATTTTGGGGGTGGGGGTCATATTTACTCCTGTCCTTTTAGCCCCAGTAAACACCCCAACAAGAGCCCCAATTATAAGTAAAAATGCAGACAGCACTATTTTTTGGGTAAATTTGACATCCCCTGTAAATATCTGGCATTTTGATTTCTGTGATATTGCCAGGTGTCCTGAGAAAAGGAAGGTGGCGGATGGAGTTATACAGTTTTACCTATGTGTTACCAGGACTAACAATAAGAACTGTTGTTATTGGTCAGATACTGCCTGGAACACAGGAGAAGATTGGGGGTATAAACCAAATGAAGCCATGACTCCCAAAGATAGAATAGGTCGTAGCCTTCGCCAAAGAATGAGTTTGTCAATCTCCTTCAAACCAGTCCGGGGTTGCACATGGGGAAAAAATTGTCACCCTCTTTACCTTGTTTTAGAGAGCGCTCAGCTCGCGGATTTACAGACCTTTGTGCTGGGGAGACACTAAAAAGGTTTTTGATAGTGGATATTATGCAAGCCTGGGGCTCATACATCTTCGTAATATTAGTTCCAGACCAACTAGCATCCCTATCATTGATAAACAGACACCTGGGTCAGGAGACCAGTTACAAGCTATACTTGATGAGGTAGTCCCTGTCCCACGCCTTAATTGGAAAGAGGTCTTCTCTGTAGAAACCCAGTTTACTCCCAGGAAAAACTTATGGTTAGAATGGGTGAGATATAATGTAAGGGCCCAAAATATCTCTGTGGGATGTATTGCCTGCGCTACTGCAAATACTCATCTGTACACTCATGCTTTGGTCTTTCCAAATGAAAATGTAACCATTTGTGTTCTGAATTTTTTTTGAAAGGTAAAGTTTCTACTGATTGTCCAGGATATGCCCCATTAATCTACAGAGAACCCAGAGTGAGACCTCCGAGGGAAGTGGTTATTTTAAAGGACAATTATACATGCCATACCTCCAACAACAACAACAAAACGTTAGTGGGAACCTTTAAATTAGGATTCTGTAATGAAAACAGCTCCGTAAGTACAGAATTACTTAACCAACATGTACGATATATGTATGATATTTACTGGTTGTGTGGAGATGGTAAGCTCCGATCCAGGTTGCCCAATGCCTGGACCGGTCAGTGCACCCTGGTTAAACTAGCTATGCAGTTCAAAATCTTACCATGGGACCCAGAGCCTTCCAGTGAGACCATCAAGAGAAGGAGAAGCATTGATCAACTCCACATGGGCTATGAGGAAGACCCTCAGGTATACATTGATGCTATTGGTGTCCCAAGGGGGGTGCCTGACCAGTTTAAGGCCCAAAATCAGGTATATGCTGGATTTGCTTCCTTAATTCCACAGGTACAGATCAATAAGAACGTTGATTGGATTAATTACATATATTACAGTGAACAAAGGTTTGTCAACTATAGCCGAGATGCTTTCCAGGGTATAGTTGAGGAACTAGGTCCCAATACTAGAATGACGCTACAAACCAGATTGGCCCTTGAAATGCTTCTAGCTGAAAAGGGCGGGGTCTGTGGAATGGTGGGGAAGGAGGAATGCTGTACATATATCCCGCAAAATTCAGGGGAAAACGGGAAAACCATGATAGCCCTTAAGAAAATTACTAAGTTGGCAGCCGAATTAAAAGATAATCCTGGGGTAGATACATCCTTCTTTTTTAGCTGGTTGGGTGGGCTCAAAGGGTTCCTTCAACAGGTTTGCCTGATATTAATTGCCATAATCCTAGTTGGGTTAATATTCCTTTGTTGCGTTATTCTTTTATATAAAAAGGTCATCACCAAGGCAGATATCACCAGTACTTATCTCTATCAGGAGGTTGACCCGTTAGCCAATGGGAGTGTCACTTTGGAAGATATGCCCAAGGACGTGTCCCTCAAACAGCCAAAGAATTCCCCCTACTTAAGTATAAAGTTAAGGGAACTGGTTTAGGGACAACGGGAGGGCTCCATGTGAAGATAGAGTAGAGTAGTGTCCTGGGTGCCTGGGGCCCTTCATAAGGGAGGAGTTACTGAGGCGTCCGGATGAACAAGCCCACAATCCTTCTCGTTTCCCATCACATGGACAACCTCAAAGGTTCCCCTAGGGACAGACTAGGGATAGACTTCCAGAAAAAACTTAGTTGTTAGGGGGGAATTGTGAAGGATGGATTATATCTTATCTATTAATCTTAGCTTTTATACTCATATAGCATTAAATGAAACAATAAGTTTTTTCTGTATTCAGGTACGTATCCAACATCTTCTCTCTTTCTCTTCTTTTTCTCTTCTCTCTTTGTCTCTCTTCCCCCTCCATCTATTTCTTTCTCTCTTTCTTTCCCACTATGAATCTGTGAACAAGGAGCTGTTTTGTAAACAAAGTGTCTCCTCAGATGTGTATGCTGGAAAGAAGATATGGTTGTGCCTCTAGAGTTGCCTTGAAAATGGACAAGCTGATTGGTCCTCGCTGTGCCTACACCAGATTGTACCATGGGAAGCTAGAGATATTCTGCATACCAGAGGCCAAGAGAAGACATCATGACGTGATGAAGGATGGATTCAGCACAGAAGACAAAAGACTAATTATTACTAACAGAGATAGATGTATTAGCCTAACCCCACCTAACTCCCATCTAATCCCACCTTGTCCTGGCCATTTCACGCCTAGTCTTTAGAGTATAAAATGCTGTGTACCCGGAAATAAAGGGCAGTTGCTGTGACCATTGCCATTGCTTAATAAAGCAACGAACATATTATAAGTTTGAACCGGACTCTCAGTCTGATTTACTCTTATCTGGTACCATATGTTCATAGTCTAATCTGGGATGACTGGCGAGGGAGTGGAACAGTAAAATTTGAACCCGACACTACCAGCCTACTGAAGAGATACCCAGGGATCAGGAAGAACTACCCGTTGTTAGAGAATCTGAGGATGCAGCAATCGGTACACCTGCTAGCCCTATAGTGAGATTAAGGCAACGCAGAAGCTTACCTAAAACACCTGCACCAAACTCAACACTAGACACTTCACATGAGACAGTGACACCTGTAGTGCGGAAGTCACAGAGATGCACACAAGGTCAACCCCCGTCTAGGTTTGGAGAGTGGATATGGAACAAGGTAGAGAACACTAAGGAAAATATGTAAATAAGTAACATGTACAATCAAAAATGTAAATAGTAGTGTACAGAAGGGTGGAGGAACTGGGCCTAGTCCCAAGCACATTAAGTTAGGAACAGAAAGTGCCTGGGGCGGGAAGGTACCAGGTCTCCTAAGCCGAGACACCCATAGGGACAAAATGTTTATTGTTAGAATGAGAACTTTTCAAAGACTTTTCCCCGTTTATTACCTGGAGCGTACAAAAATGAACTGTAAAAGACTCTTTGAACTTTGTCCCTTTGAACTCTTTTCCCTTCTTGAACTTTGAACTTTTAAAATTTCTAATGGACTAACGTAGCCGCAAACTTTAAAAAGCCTGCGGTGGATGGACTAGCACCGTATGGACTTACCTGTTTTGTATTTTTCAATATTTTTCAGTGTCTTTTTGTCAATTTTTCTATTTTCAGACTATGTAAATATGTTACCTGTTTTATTGTTATTATTATTATCCTTTTGTTAAAACAAAAATTGCTCAGTCCAGGAGTACTGATGTTACCTAAGGGGGTATGTGGCACCCTGCTCACGCAGGGAACCACAGATCTCTCTAATTCACAGCTGGGTTTCCACAGCAGGTACCTACTACATACAACACCATCCACCCCGGCACAGTAGGGGGAGCTCCAATTGCTGCCCTTAGGCAAGATCCCCTATAAATACTGCAGATGGGGGAGGAGTTAGAGTGTGCAGACGCTAGGAGAGCTGCAAGGACGTCCTTGTGGTCAGTGCTGCGATTAGGCCCGAGCCAGTGACCCGGAGTGGACCTTCAGCGTCCCGCCAGCCTAAGTGGGACTGAGGGCTAGGAGCAGAGCACTGAAAGGGAGCAAGGAACTTGAGAGGAGTTTGTCCCAGGAGAAACACCGGATATTGGGGATCCGCACCTGTGGGACACTATAGGACCACAGAAAACTCCGTTGCACCGTAGAGGCCTCGGCTACCCGATTTGTCCCCCCTGTGAGTCAAGAGAGGGAGCCAGACACAGCAGGGCAGAGCCGCAGTGTTCAGGAGAAGGTATCCCGGAGACCACACAGGAAGAGAAGAAGACACTACAGTCAGGAAGAGAGAGGAGGCAAGTCAGGCTGAAAGCAGGCTGTGCTTCAGACAAACACTACAGAACAATGGAGGCCTTATACCCCCTTGCTGTGGGGACCCACTGTGCAACCTGTCCACCCGTCAGTGCCCTGGATCGTTTTAACTGCTTAACATCAGTAAAAGGTAAAAGAGACTTTCCTGTATGTGTGTGTATCCTTCCTTTCCACTCCCAGTATCCTCCGTAGACTGTTCCAACTCTCCCTATACAATCCCAGCTCCACTCCAACCTGTCCCTCCTCACTACGCTGCCCCAGAGGTCCCAGTCCTACCTGCGGAGGACTACACCATCTCAGCCGCAATACCACAGACCTCCAGAGGACTTTGGCTGTGCTGGTGCTACTCACCAGAAAGTCCAGGTGGCGTCACGACAACTAACTTTGTAAATAACCCCTAGTACATAATCCCCCGTGATTATTCAAGAGAATAGTTCCCCGGGTCACGGGGTAAGGTGCGGCCGCCACACCCCGTGACCCAGTTAACCCTTCTGTCGCCTGATATCTGACTACCCCACACCCTGGGACGACACACTTTCTTTCTATTTACATGTCAATTATGGCTGCGTCTGTCTGATCCGCTTTTCCCATTGAAACGATCCTGTATGGTGTTAAAAAAAAGCACCAGAAAAGTGTGGTTTTTTGAAAAGCAGATCCAGATTTCCAGCTGAGAGAAAAACGCCCCCCCCTCCCCCCACCAAAAAAAAAAAAAAACCAGGATCAAAAGCACACAGTGTTAACATATCCTTGAAGGGAATGTGATACCATGTTTTGTCACCTAATCTGACAGCATGTTCTGCAGCTGCCGACCTGCAGATGGTGGATCTGAGCTTGACTGGCAATGCAACTTTTTATATCCACCTGACACACCTAAGAATAGGTGATTGGTGGGGGTGCCGGGTGTCGGGCCCCACCACACCCACCAATCTGATATTGATAACCACCAATCTGATAATGATTACCCAGATAAGGATAATTCACAGATTTATGGAATACATCAGAGTATTTATTTGACTTGTAGCAAGATAGCACAGTCTGCGTCTAGTATGTACATAGCTATACCAAACTGAACCATACCGTATGTCTTCCAGAGCAGCAGTGACTTGCTCTTTCACAATATCATACAGTCTGACTTTGAAGCCACCGCTTGCAAACACCATAGCCCAGCTGCGACCAATGAGACCACTGGGGAAAAGAAAGGAAGAAACGTTAGTAAGAATTTTTCATATATTCCAGAAGTCCTGCAAAAATATAGAGTCCTCAGTGTTTGATACCTTTTAATGGCTAACTGAAAAGATGGTAACAAATAACAAGCTTTCGAGACTAAATTACCTCTTCATCAGGCCATAGTGTCTTGAAAGCTTGCTTGTCCTTACCATCTTTTCAGTGAGCCATTAAAAGGTATCAACCACTGAGGACTCTCAGATTCTAATAGAAAAATATATATCTACTGGCTAACACGGTACAAACATTTTTTACCTTATCAAAATATAAGTCCTGCAATTATTTTAGGATTACTTTGGCTGAATATGCTACGTTCCCATGAAAAATATTTATTACGGATCTCCCACAGCAGAAGTCCAGCCGAAAACCCGGTAGAAAGGTTTATTGAGCGGACATCATAGCTATGCCATCTGCTTGACATGCTGCAGATCTCATTCCTCCAGTTCTTGTCGATTTACACTGCAGATATCTTTCACAGTGCATGAATAATACTTGAAATCTGGAAAATGAGGTGGATCTTCTGCAAGTGAATATGTCACGGAAAATCCCCTGCGTTTTCAGTACAAGGCAGTGTAAAATATTTTATTTCCGACAGATACATATCCATGTTCAGACTGGCCAACAGGTGAAGCGGGAAATTCCCTGGTGGGCCTAACCCATCTATATCAGCAGCATTTAGCACAATAATATGCTTGTTTCTCTATGTACAATCTCTATGGGGAAGCCCTGCTGAGTAGGAACTCTACGATGAACAAGTCTCTTAAAAGAAAAATGATAAACGTTCCCCAAACAACACTTTGTCTGTAGAATCTTGATGTGTAAAACAAGTGTAGGTTTGTACGCTGAGGCATACTATACTGTGGCCCTTTAATGTCAATGAACAGGTTCTGATTCCACTTCACTGTCCCTCTTGGCTCACAGAGATGTCAGAAAATTGGTTTGTATATTTTTTTTCTGGGCAGTAAATTTGACTCACAAAATGAACAAGATTAAATAGCAATTCAATGTGGAAAATGGAAAGAAATAGTATTAAAAAGTCAATCAAAATACATACTGTAGAGTGGAGCAAATCTTGTGCATATATTAATTAAACATATAAAAAGAACAAAACAGGTACTTAAATAAGAAGTGTCACACAAAAGATGACACTAAAGGCCCCATCACATGTGTCAATGTCGCTAGCGACATCGCCGAAAAGTGACGCATCAGCGATGTCGCTAGCGATATCGCAAGTGCGTTGTGCTGTGTGACAGCGCGACGCAACTGCGATTTATCGCTGGTCGCAGGTTGACAGGTTTACGAGGATGAACGTAAACCTGTCAATCTGCAACCAGCGATTAGGCTGGATCGCGCCGTCTGACACCGCAATAGTGATGTTGGCGGCGATCCAGCCTATACCGCAGCATTGCATTCTCCACTTAAAGGGAACCTGTCACCTGGATCTAAGCCCCTACACTATCACTACCTGTCCCTGCACCTTCCTAGCTGCTCCCTATCTATCCCTCTCTGAGCTAAATCCGCCCTATAAAACAGCAGAAAAAGAACTTATAACTTACAGAAGTCCCTGAGGCTGGGGACTGAGAAGGCGGCGCCAGGCTCCATTCAGCCCCTCCTCCATGCAGCAGCACACGCCCCACTGGGCGGCATTATTCTTTCTTCATCGCCGCCTCCTCCATTTGGAATCTGTGCTTTACACCTATCATGTTGTGGTGATGCGACCTCGATGTGTCCCCTGACTGAGACACAGCATATGGGAGATTGTATCTTCTGCTCGGTAGCAGCACACACAGGGTGAGCTGCTACTGGAGCTAAGTGCTGATTGAAATCACTGACCCCAGGTGTGCGGGTGAATAGGAGATGATATGAGCTGCCCTGGGCTGTGGGGAGGGGGTGGAGTGTGTCAGGACAGCAGCAGGAGCTGCTGGGATTGTATAAGGTTCTACTCGGCTGTGCCCCGGTGTAACAGGCCAGACTAACCCCCCCGACCAGAATATACTCGGGGTTAAAGTGGCCTAGGCCAGATTATACCCCTCCGTATACCACAGCAGCTGTAGATCAGGGCTCCAAGCAACACATGGGGGCCCGAGGCAGCACAAAGTGGCCCCAGGCAGCAGAAAGTGGCCCTACGCAACATACAGGGGCCCCAGGCAGTGCTAGGGCCCCAGGCAGTGCTAGGGGCCCCAGGCAGTGCACAGGGCCCCAGGCAGCACAAAGTGGCCCCAAGCAGCACAAAGAGGCCCCAGGCAACATACAGGGGCCCCAGGCAGTACTAGGGGCCACAAGCTACACACAGGATCCCAGGCTACGCACAGGGGCCCCATGCAGCATACAAGGACCCCAGGCAGTGCACGGGGCCCCAGGCAGTGCACAGGGCCCCAGGCAGCGCAAAGTGGCCCCAGACAGCACAAAGTGGCCCCAAGCAACATACAGGGGCCCCAGGCAGTACTAGGGGCCCCAGGCTACACACAGGTTCCCAGGCTACATACAGGGGCCCCATGCAGCATACAAGGGCCCCAGGCAGTACAAAGGGGTCCCAGGCAGCGCATGGGGGCCAGAGGCAGCACACAGGGGCCCCAGGCAGCACAAAGTGGCCCGGGTGGCCCACTGCCTGGGGCCCCTGTATATTGCCTGTGGTCACTTTGTGCTGCCTGGGGCCCCTGTGTGCTGCCTGGGGCCCTTGTATGCTGCATGGAGCCCTTGTGTATAGCCTGGGGCCCTGTGCACTGCCTGGGGCCCTTGTATGCTGCATGGGGCCCCTGTGTGTAGCCTGGGATCCTGTGTGTAGCCTGGGGCCCCTGGTACTGCATGGGGCCCCTGTATGTTGCCTGGGGCCACTTTGTGCTGCCTGGGGCCCTGTGCACTGCCTGGGGCCCTTGTATGCTGGCTGGGGCCCCTGTGTGTAGCCTGGGATCCTGTGTGTAGCCTGGGGCCCCTAGTATTGCCTGGGGCCCCTGTATGTTGCCTGGGGCCACTTTGTGCTGCCTGAGGCCCTGTGCACTGCCTGGGGCCCTTGTATGCTGGCTGGGGCCCTTGTGTGTAGCCTGGGATCCTGTGTGTAGCCTGGGTCCCCTGTGTGCTGCCTCGGGCCCCCATGCACTGCCTGGGGCCCCTAGCACTGCCTGGGGCCCCTGTATGTTGCGTAGGGCCACTTTCTGCTGCCTGGGGCCACCTTGTGCTGCCTCGGGCCCTCATGCATTGCTTGGGGCCCTGTGCACGGCTTGGGGCCCTGATCTACAGCTGCTGTGGTATACGGAGAGTTATAATCTGGCCTAGGCCTGTTTATACCCCGGGGTATAGTTTGGGCTAGGCCAGAATATACCAAGGGTATATTCTCGCCCAGGGGGTATATTCTGGGCTAGCCCAGTTTATACCTCGGGTATATTCTGGTCGGGGGGTTAGTCTGACCTGTTACACCGGAATCTGGAGGTCTGTGAATACCTGAACTGTGTGCTGTGTGAGTAAATACCTGAGTCACTGCCTTCTGTCGTGCTGATCCTAACCGCTACCTTACAGTGTAAAGTGGGTGGGAGATTCCAAATAGAGGAGGCGGCGATGAAGAAAGAATAACGCCGCCCAGCGGGGCGTGTGCTGCTGCATGGAGGAGGGGCTGAATGGAGCCTGGCGCCGCCTTCTCAGTCCCCAGCCTCAGGGACTGCTGTAAGTTATAAGTTATTTTTCTGCAGTTTTATAGGGCGGATTTAGCTCTGAGAGGGATAGATAGGGAACAGCTAGGAAGGTGCAGGGACAGGTAGTGATAGTGTAGGGGCTTAGATCCAGGTGACAGGTTCCCTTTAAAGCCATAAGGCAGCAATACAGTGCAAGAGTGCGGACTTAAAGCTTAATAGAGCCCAGAATGACTGTTTACAGCATTATGTCAGAATGTTTTTTATTTCACTGCTGTAGTGGTGCTTTAAAGGGAGCCTGACACCTCCAAATCACCCCCAATCCTATTAATACCTGACCCTGCACCCTAACATATGGTATTAGTGCTCCTTTTCTATAAAAAAAGCGTTCTGTAACATTGGAATAATCAACAATATACACTTACAAATCTGAGACTTCTTGTCCCTGAATAAGTCTCACAGGGCGTCCCCTGTGAGACTCTAAGCCCTCCCTAGGTGCTCATTATCACACCCCGAATGATCCACCCTCTCTCTGTGCAGCTGTGATGTGGAGCTGAAGGCAGGACTAATGATTTGCATTCTGTGAGTGATAGAGAGGGGGGAGGGTAAAGCCTGCACAAGCAGAGCACACAGACAGAGAGAGGGTGGATCCTGGAGCTGCAAAACAACACGCCCCAAGGGCTAAAGAATATAGCCCCTACTAATTATAATCCCTAATGAGTGAGTATTAAAACGTTTTTATGCACTTTCACAGGATGCTTTTGGGAGACAAAAGAAGTGTGAGATTAGTGATAGGATGCTGCAGGGACATGTTTTGATAGCTTAGGACGCATTCTGGAGGTGACAGGATCCCTTTAAATCTACGTCCCCTGCCCCCTAGGTTATACTCACCATCTGGCAGCATGATCTTTTCTCGCTGTCGCGCCAGTTGATCTCCGGGGAATGGTCACAACTCACTACAAGTCTATGAGTGCCTCGTTCTGGCCTCTTTCTGGCTCTCATAGACATGCATTTTGAGCTTGTGACACAACTTCTGACTTCTGGTCAGTCCGAAGTTATAGTCACAGGATAGCGCTGCAGGAACGGAGTAGTGTCGAAAAATTATGCAAATGCCTTGAGCTGGTAAAATAAAGGGGGAACAGATAGGCTTTTACCCAACACGGACCAGATAGATTGAAAAGATAATTTGCTCACCGAAGGTGGTTGTGTGAGACACAAACACTGTAGTTGCATGTAAATATACGGCTACCACAGCTGTAGATTGTTAAACCAATAGGATAAAAAATTATTGTGCTGCCGTTCATTGACAGGTCTTGTCCTGAGGAAGAAGCAGTTTGCTTCGAAACTTGTCGCCAAATAAATGTTTACGGACAGATGAAGACTCCTGTGGTCACTCCAGCAGCGCAAAAGGACCCTTTATCTCTTGGCTTAACAATCAACTACACAATCGAGCAATATGGTATGTCTCTGATCATTCGTCTCATTGGGAAGGATATATGAAGTCAATTAAGACTTCTCTGTTCTTCTGTAATCTTCATCCTTTTTGGTAATTTCTGAATTAGTTACTCCAGGGGCCGCAACATCCATAGACAAATTGAAAGTTATCTGGTCCAAAATCATTTAAAACTGGAGAAGAGCACTGGCAAGGAGACCTCCTCTGCTACAACAGATTCACCCCTCCAGATCTGATTGGACGTGTGTGTGGATGTCAGCGTGCGTGGATGTGCGTGCATGTGCATGTGTGGGTGTACGTACGTGGATGTGCGTGTGTGGATGTCAGGGTGCATGGATGCGTATGTGGATGTGTGTGCGTGGATATGTGTGTGCGTGGATGTCAGTGTACGTGGATGTGTGTGCGTGTATGTGCATGTGTGGGTGTACGTGCGTGGATGTGTGCGTGTGGATGTCAGCGTGCGTGGATGTGCGTGTGTGGATGTCAGCGTGCGTGGATGTGCGTGTGTGGATGTCAGCGTGCGTGGATGTGCGTGTGTGGATGTCAGCGTGCGTGGATGCGTATGTGCGTGGATGCGTATGTGGATGTGCGTGCGTGGATGTGCATGTGTGGGTGTACTTGCGTGGATGTGCGTGTGTGGATGTCAGCGTGCGTGGATGTGCGTGTGTGGATGTCAGCGTGCGTGGATGCGTATGTGGATGTGTGTGCGTGGATGTCAGCGTGCGTGGATGTGCATGTGTGGGTGTGCGTGCGTGGATGTGTGCGTGGATGCGTGTGTGGATGTCAGCGTGCGTGAACAGATGCATATGTGGAAGTGCGTGCGTGGATATGTGCGTGGATGTCAGCGTGTGTGGATGTGCGTGCATGAATGTCACCATGCGCGGATGTCACCGCGGATGTGTTTGGATGTGGATGTGCGTGCTTGGATGTGCCTGCATGGATCTGTTCATGCGTGGATGCCTTTGTGGATGTGCGTGGATATGTGTGTGCGTGGATGTGCGTGCATGGATGTTCATGTGTGGGTGTACGTGCATGGATGTGTGCGTGCGTGGATGCGTATGTGGATGTGCGTGCGTGGATGTGCATGTGTGGATGTCAGCGTGCGTGAATGCGTGCGCGGATGCATATGTGGAAGTGCGTGTGTGGATATGTGTGTGCGTGGATATGTGCGTGCGTGGATGTCAGCGTGCGTGGATGTCAGCGTGCGTGGCGTGGATGTGCGTGCGTGGATGTCAGCATGCGTGGATGTGCGTGCATGAATTTCACCATGCGCAGATGTCACCGCGGATGTGTGTGGATGTGGATGTGCGTGCGTGGATGTGTTCGTGCGTGGATGCCTTTGTGGATGTGCGTGGATATGTGTGTGCGTGGATGTGCATGTGTGGATGTCAGCGTGCGTGGATGTGCATGCGTGGATGTGTGCGTGGATGCGTATGTGGATGTGCGTGCGTGATTGTGTGTGTGCATGGATGCATATGTGGAAGTGTGTGAGTGGATATGTGCGTGCGTGGATGTGCATGCGTGAATGTGTGCGTGCGTGGATGATGGGTGCATGGGTGGATGGATGGGTGCAACAAGGGATCAAGTGTCCTCTTGTTGTAGTCTCTGGGATCATAGTCAAGGTGCACTGTATGACAGATCATTGTCATACAGTGCACCATATCTGTGACCCCAGAGACTGTAGGAAGAGGACACTTGATCCCTTGCTGTAGTCTCTGGATTGAGCAGAGGCGATCGAGCGTCGTGGGACCTTCGTTGTGGACTATGTCGGAGGCGATCGAGCGTCATGGGACCTTCATTATGGACTACGTCGGATCTTTTTATAATAAAGATGGAGTCTGAATTTTGTTTGTTTTTTTTCCAAATAAAAATATTTTTCTCTGTGTGTATTTATTGACTACTTACCAGAGATTCCTAATGGCGGGTCTAACATTGGCCCAATATTATGATTCTCGGGCTTAGTGCCATCTACCAATAAAAAGCTGGCATTAACCCCTTTATTACCCAGTTTGCCACCGGCACCAGGGCAACTGGAAGAGCATGGGTACAGCGCCAGAAAGTGGCGCTTCAATGAATGCGGCATTTTCTGGGGCGGCTGCGGGCTGCAATTCGCAGCATGGGGGGCCCAGAACGCTTGGGCCTTTCCATGCTGAGGATTCCAGCACCCAGCTGCCTAGTTGTACCTGGCTGGGCCAAAAATATGGCGGAGTCCATCGCAATTTTTTTTTCTAGAATTTGTTCTAGAAATAAAAAAAAAAATGGGCTTCGCTGTATTTTTGGTTGCAGCCAGGTACAACGAGGCAGCTGGGGGTTGCTGGCAGTCTGTAGCTGCCAAGTTGTACCTGGCTGGACCAAAAATATGGCGGAGCCCCACGCCATTTTTTTTCTAGAATTTGTTCTAGAAATTAAAAAAAAGGCCTTCGCTGTATTTTTGGTAGCCAGCCAGGTACAACTTGGCAGCTGGCTGACTGGAATCCTCAGTGTGGAGAGACCCAAATGTTGTGGGTCCCCCACGCTGCAAACTGCAACCCACAGCCACCCAAGAAAATAGCGCATTCATTAGAGGCGGCATTTTCTGGTGCTGTACCCCAACTCTTCCAGTTTCCCTTGTGCTGGTGGCACACGGGTTCTCCATATGCGACTTGGTGTCCGCTAACAATTTCAATGGAAAATTAGCTCCAATTGTTAGCGGAAACCATGTCTCGTATGGAGAGCCCCTCCCCGTGTGCCTGAACATTGGAGCTCCCCCACAAGTGACCCCATTTTGGAAACTAGACCCCCTAAGGAACTTATCTAGATACATAGTGAGCACTTTGAACACACGTGTTTCACAAATTAGACCATAAAAGGGAAAAGAAATTTTTTGTGAAAAAAAAAAGTAATTTTTCATTTTTACGGATCAATTTGTGAAGCACCTGGGGCTTCAAAGTGCTTACTATGCATCTAGATACATTCCTTGGGGGGTCTAGTTCCCAAAATGGGGTCACTTGTGGGGGAGATGTCACGTCTAGATATCGTGAACGACAGCTATTGTTCACACAACCCAGCGAACGATACTTCTTCACTGTTATGAATAGGGGAAGTTGTTAACGACATCGTTATCGCGGTGTCACACACAATGATCCAGCAGGTTGGCTGATCAAGGATTGTCTAATTTATGAACATGTTCTCAAATCTGCGATCAACGATCCAACTATTTATCGTAGTAGTATCTCGGTGTCACACGCAATGATGTACTAACGATGTCATTTGAACGACTCCAAATCCGTGACATTTGAGCGATATTGTTCACGCTCCTGTACCATGTAACGGTACCTGTACATGAGCGTATAAACTGGATGTGTGCAACGCAAAAAAAAAAAAAAAAAAAGGTATTGCACTTGGATCACTGTGATGGTACCTTCACACACCGCAATATCGGCTGGCGATATGAGGCGATCTAACGTGCGCATGCACGTTTTTCATGATCGCCTCAGATCGCCGATGGCGGTATTACTCGCCGCAATCTCGCCCTGAAATAAAGGCGATGTGTCACCCCGGAAATCGCCTCACCCACAGCGGAGCCAATCCGGTCGAATTCTCTCACCGCTTCACATGCCACAATCCCAAAGGCAATGTGGGCATACATGTTCAGTGCGGCAAAGAGATAGGCGTGTGCCGTGGTTAACACCGCACCCCTTATGTGCTCATTGGGCAACACAACACCGTTACGATTGGTCAACCTGCTCTGGAAGGCTGGCTAATATATGAAGCCACCACCATTGTGTGGTGCTGGAAGGACAGCTCATCAAATATGCCGCGGTGTCAATTGACAGCCAATGGGAACACAGTAGCCACCACCAATCAGTTCACACGGGGCGCGGACTGCAGCATGCTGTGGCACGCCTACTGGAAATCATAGGCGACGCTGATTCCATCATTATCGCCCTGTCACACGCCACAACCCGGAAATATCGCCTTCATGATTGAGGCTGATTTCAGAGCAGTGCTCAGGAATCAGGCAACAGGCGATTTATCGCTGCGAAATTCCCCAATCACACTCCGCAACTGTGAGACAATTTCACGGCGATGGCTCCGAGGCGACATATCGCCTTTAGGACTCCCAGGCGAGATTGCGGCGTGTGAAGGCACCATTAGGCTATGTGTGCACGCTGACTATTTGGTGCAGAAATTTTCTGCTGCAAATCTGCATCTCCTGTAGATTTGTGCCATGTTTTTTTCTTAATGAAGTCAATGGCTGGAAGGGCAGTAAAAAATGCAGGAAATCTGCACCAAGAATTGACCTGCTGCAGATTTTTTCTACAAGGAAAACTAAGCAACGTGTGCACAACACTTCAGAATTCTCATTGAGTTTGCTGGCTGAAGGATAGGCACAAAGATTTGTCACAGTCGCAGTGTATGCACAAGGCTTTATTCAATGAGGCAAAGCAGATCTGTGAGTTTTTTCTCACCTGTGTTTGAGATGAGAAAAACCTTGCAGACAAGACTCACCAAATCAAGAAGATGGGTGAGAGAAAATACCGGATGACCACCCGTATGTCGTCTGTTTTTCTTTTTGATACATTACCTTTTCGTAGCATAGGACACTGTATATGGTCCTGTATATGATTGTAGAATAATAATTACTAAGAAAAAAAACACGTCATATGGATGCTAGATGAGAAAAAAATGCACACTCACATGACATATGGAATAAGAAATGGATTGATCTTGTCCTACTCTCCTGGATGAAAATCGGTCTGAATTGTTATACTCTCGTCACCGGCCTGATAATGTATGGCACACTGCATTTTGCTGACACATTGAAGACATACAGGATTCCATCATGTTGCCAAAGTCTATTTTTGGAATGTTCACACTTACCGTAAGTCCATTGTATTTGCTCCTTTTACACCCCTTTCACATCAGCGTATTTCGCTGATTGCGGCAGATCCGGCAGATTTACTACATCTGCCGCCTAACGGCCGCACTTACGGCGAGCCCCATGCATTGTCTATGGGGCATGCAGCAAGTGGAACAAGTGCGGTATTGCCGCAATCTGGCACTAGCGGCAGTTGTGGTCGCGCAAAATAACCGCAGCTAACCACGTTTTTTTTCCTTGGCTGCAACTGCCGGATTGCAGCAATACCTCACTTGCCGCAAGCCCCACTGACAATGCATGGGGCGCGCCGCAAGTGCGGCCGTCAGGCGGATCTGCCATAATCAGCGAAAAAACGCTGATGTGAAAGGGGCCTTATCTTGAGGGCATTTCCATTATTACACTATACTAATATATTAATATTATTTTAGTTATCCGAATAACCTGTCATCAGAGGATGGATTTCTGAAACCTACTGTACGGAAAGGCGCGGGATACACTACAATGTCAAAAGTTATCCAGGATCAGCGGTTTTGCTTCCTGTTTTTCGGAGGGGGGGATGGGAATTGTGGAAACTTCACACTCTGAGCTTAAAACAAATTGTACAAGAATCACGTAAAAGCAAAATATAATTATCAATATAATCTATAATTATTAAATTTAATTATTATTAAATCATGTTCAAACAATAAATCTATCAAGGATAAAGATCTAATAAAATACCTCTAAAATATCGGTTTTACAGGTAGAGTTACAATAATGTTTCCCTTTTTTTGCTGTATTAAATTTGAAATAAGGCTATTTCACATTAGGTACAAGTGGTATCAGTGGGCTCTGTGCCCTTCCAATATTATGGAACCACAAACCCCAGCAGGTCAGTTTTGGAATTTGAAATTTCTAAAGCAACTTGTGCAAAGATAAAATTGACTATTTCTGCAGGAAACACTTTAGCTAAATGCACATGGAAACTGCAGTTCTATAAGCATGCGTCAGTTACCTTCCAATAATCACAATACTGCCCTCCTTGGGGTCAGGCATGGTCACCGGTAGAGGGTTTTGACTACAAGTTCAGATTGCAGGAAGGATCCAGACTCGCACACAGTTTCCCAACCCTTCACTATTTACTTAGTGTCTATACGACCTCTCATGCAATCTTTGCTGTGATTGGCTGTCCTGAAAGGCTCCAGCCTGACACATGACATCTGCACAGAGATTGGCTGCTCATATTCAGTGCAGGGCCCCACCTTCATTTCATACAGATCTGGAATGGCAGACACAATTGCTCAGGGTTGCTCTATTGCAATGACCCTAGTTGTAGGGAAATTATCAGAAGCGTAGTACGAAAAGTAGGCTGGCCGGTTAACCCTTCTGTAGCCTGTGGATTGCTCCACTTGCATCAGATTTCAAAGTGCACTTGTTAAACTTGCATAGACTGGTTTGACATTTGCATTTTTTTGTCTTGCGTCGATATCCGTCTAAATCGTGATGCATCCTGATCAGGCATTTGTCCCTATATTTAACATGGGGCCGCAGGGACATGCGTTGGCATTAGCATTTTGGCAGATCCGCACTACTGCGTCATTTTGACCACCTTTCTTAATGCACAAATTTAATTTTTTGCGGCATTACAAAAATCCTGATGCATCCATATCCATTCGGGACGGGTCAGTCCTTCCTGATCCATTTTTGGTCACTGTGCATATCTGTAGTGTGTACATGTGTGGCGCCCCTCCGGGTATACCACCACCAGAGGTACTGCACTTCTGCAGTTAGGAATACACTGTCTGCAGAATTATTAGGCAAATGAGTATTTGGATCACATGATACTTTTTATACATGTTGTCCTACTCCAAGCTGTAGAGGCTTCAGAGCCAACTACCAATTAAGTAAATCAGGTGATGTGCATCTCTGTAATGAGGAGAGGTGTGGTGTAATGACATCAACACACTATATAAGGTGTGCTTAATTATTAGAGCAAATGTCTTTCCTTAGGCAAAATTGGTCAGAAGAGAGATTTGACGGGCTCTGAAAAGTCCAAAATTGTGAGATGTCTTGCAGAGTGATGCAGCAGTCTGGAAATTGCCAAACTTTCAGCGTTTCATGGCAAATAGCCAACAGGGTCACAAGCAGCATGTTGGGCAAAAAAGGCACAAAATAACTGCCCATGAATTGAGGAAAATTAAGCGTGAAGCTGCCAAGATGCCATTTGCCACCAGTTTTGCCATATTTCAGAGCTGCAACGTTACTGGAGTATCAAAAAGCACAAGGTGTGCTATACTCAGGGGCATGGCCAAGGTAAGGAAGGCTGAAAAACAACCACCTTTGAACAAGAAACATAAGATAAAACGTCAAGACTGGGCCAAGACATGACTGATTTTTCAAACGTTTTATGGACTGATGAAATGAGAGTGAGTCTTGATGGGCCAGAGGCTGGATCAGTAAAGGGCAGAGAGCTCCACTCCGACTCAGATGCCAGCAAGGTGAAGGTGGGGTACGGGTATGGGCTGGTATCATCAAAGATGAACTTGTGGGACCTTTTCAGGTTGAGGATGGAGTGAAGCTCAGCTCCTGGACCTACTGCCAATTTCTGGAAGGCAACTTCTTCAAGCAGTGGTACAGGAAGAAGGCGGTATCGTTCAAGAAAAGCATGATTTTCATGCAGGACAATGCTCCATCACATGCATCAAACTACTCCACAGCGTGACTGGCCAGGAAAGGTCTAAAGAAGAAAAAATAAGGACATGGCCCCCTAGTTCACCTGATCTGAACCCCATAGAGAACCTGTGGTCCCTCCTAAAATGTGAGATCTACAGGGAGGGAAAACAGTACACCTCTGGGAACAGTGTCTGGGAGGCTGTGGTGGCTGCTGCACGCAATGTTGATCGTAAACAAATCAAGCAACTGACAGAATCTATGGATGGAAGGCTGTTGAGTGTCATCATAAAGAAAGGTGGCTATATTGATCACTAATTTTTTTTGTTTTGTTTTTGCATGTCAGAAATGTTTTTTCTAAATTTTGTGCAGTTATATTAGTTTACCTGGTGAAAATAAGCAAGTGAGATGGGAATATATTTGGTTTTTATTAAGTTGCCTAATAATTCTGCACAGTAATAGTTACCTGCACAAACAGATATCCTCCTTTAGGCGGCCGTCACACGCACAGATATCTCTAGCGATATTGTAAGCGATCACGTGCATGCGCGATCGCTTACAATATCGCTCACATCGCTGGTGAGATGTCACACAGACAGACTCACCAGCGATGTGGAGCCGCGATCTCGCTGGTAACTATGGTACACATCGGGTAACTAGGCGCCGCGCGTCGCTTAGTTACCCGACGTGTACCATAGTTACCATCTCCCAGCATAGGCTCTGCCGCTGGGAGATCGTTCATCGTGGTGTCATACACCACGATGAAGCAGATCGTGACATCGTTCATCGCTAGATCTGAGCTCCGGAGCTCAGATCAGCGATGTCACGATCAAGAGATTTCACATCGTAAATCGCTTGATTACATGCAACGATTTTAAGCCCGATATCGCTTAAGCGATCAAAAAGGAGATCGCTTAAACGATATCGAGCAAGAAATCGTTGCGTGTGACGGCCGCCTTAGATAGCCAAATTAAAAAAAACAAAAAAAAAAAAAACACACTTCACTTCCAAAAAATATTAAGCTTTGGTATTTATGAGTCTTTTGGGTTGATTGAGAACATAGTTGATCAATAATAAAAATAATCATCTAAAATACAACTTGCCTAATAATTCTGCACACAGTGTATAGTGCCCCTGTTCTCCAGGTGTTGGGATGGTATGGTTGAGCCACAAAACAACACACACAGTGACGGGCCCCTGGGACATTGGGTGGACCCTGAGGACCTGGGTGGACCCTGAGGGAGGACCCGGGTGGACCCTGAGGGAGGACCAGGTCTCAGCCCCGGTCTGTCCCAGTGAAAAGAACCGAGAAGTGAAGACGTGAGAACAACTAGTAACTGCCCGGTACCGAGTCTTCCCCGGTCCTGGAGTGGGAGTGTCACACATGCACCTCACAAGTCTGGCCAAACAGAGAAATCTCTCTCTCTAGGGATAGAGAGGCATATAGAGGTCCAGGATATATCAGGATCCTCGGATAGGGGCATGTCCAGGGTGGGGTATAGACATCCATGATATATCAGGCTCTTAGTTGAGGGATAAGGACATCTCCATGGTGGGGTATAGAAGTCCATGGCATATCAGTCTCCTCTTAGTCTGTGGCAAGCACTGACATACTGTGCTGCTATGGCCGCTGCACTTTATTCTTTCCCCCAGTATTATCAGCAGTTTCTCTCTCTTTCTCTCTGTCTCTTTCGCGTTCTCTTTCTTTGTCTCTTCCTCTCTGTCCGATGGTACTGCAAATTCCTTCTCAAAATTCAATTTCTTTCAATTTCTGTGGCAAAACACAAAGACGGATCAGGACAAATCGCATGCAACACTTATATAACCGCAGCGTTTTTGTACCTCATCCCGTGTCTGATCAGGCATGAAAAGCGCTGCGGTCGCATGCATTTGTACATGTGTCAACGGATGCAGACACACCCATTTTCATCCTGATCAGGACACAACGCAAGTGCGACGCCCACCAGGGCCGTGGGGTACTTGGGACCAGGCCGGTCAGTTCTTTGCGAGATCACAGTGGTAGTGACCCGCCTCCATGACCCTGGGCTTACAGTAAAGGAGATATTTACATGGGAAAGTTTGTGATGTCACTTGTGGTACTCGATAAGGGATGGCCAATGCTGCAGTTTCAGACCACTGGGGCAGATGGTAGGGCAGCTGGGATGGTATCGATCTCCACAGGTGGAGCGGAGCCCCAGGGCAGATGGAATAGTCTATAGCAGGGATGGGGCTGTGATGATAAAGAGGGCCGTAGGGTGTAAAAGGAGGGGACACAGACAGATCGTGCAGTTCTTTACCTTTACTTGCTGATCAGGCAAGGTTACCTTGCCGGGTGCTGTGCTCCTCCAAAGTGCAGCCAGGTTAGTCCCCAGGTGATTAGGATCACTTTGCCGAGACACCTTTCATGGGCCTTCCCAGGTTGCGCTTCCCTGCGCTGGATTCTCGCCTCGCCTGCCCTGTGCCTTCGTGCGGGCCTTGTCGGGTGACTGCAGCAGCACGTCCCCTGGCCCTAGTCCTAGCCACCATCCTGCGGATTATCCACGGTTTGTGGCCACTGCTCCTGCAAAGCCAGCCACCTCCAGTTTTCCTGGTCAGGGCCTGGAGCACCCAAACCAGATCGGGGCCGGTCCCCTCCGGCAATCAGTTCCTCCACCCAACTAGGGTCGGGACCAGATTCAGGGCACATGGGTGGATCCCCCACTCCTGTGTCCCGTAGGACTTGCTCAGTCCTGCTACCATTCTGAACGCCTTCTCCCTCTCTCTCTAACTGCTAACCCCTCCTCCTGACCAGAAGATGGAGCCCTCCCTCTCAATAGGGTCCGCCCGAATTCCCCAGCCTGGAATTGGGATGATGTTGTGCACAATTCTGTATGTCTCGGGTTTGCGACCCCTCTCCCCTGGGAACGATGACACCACACCTACGGAGTAGGTGCAGCATCACTGTGGTGACCAGTCCGCAGGGGCGCCACACAAGTGTGAAAGTAACCATTGATAGCAATTCCTAAATGTATACCTAGCTTATAATATATTGGTTTGTCACCTCTCATCTCATCAGCAAACACAGAAGGCTGGCAATCTATTACAGCATGTCGTTAGGAAAATGAACTGATCGCAAAGTGTTCTCAAACTGATCACGGCAGAGAACCCAACTGGAAATGTGCAGTTCCCATGCAAAGCTATGTCAAGAGATGTGCATTTATTGTGCTAATATAGCGCCATCATATCCCACAGGGTTTTACTGATATCTTCTCTGCTACACCGGGTCTTACAATCTAAATTCCCTCCAGTATGTCTTTGGAGAGTGGAAGGAAACCAGAGAACCCGGGGAAACCCATGGAAACCCATGGAAACACGAGAAGAACATACAAACTTGCAGATGTGGTCCTGGGTGGGATGAAGTATAAAATAATGTCCATTAAAGGCAATGGGATATCATTGTAAATAACATATGTGCCAGGTGCATTCTTCATAGCTAATTGGTGCATTGAGATAAATGTACTCCCCATAATGGAACTGTGATGTCTATCCAAGGCAACAGACTCAAAACAGCCATCATGGACAGACTTGGCACAAACTGCTCTGTTAGGAAAGAGACACACTATGCGAGATACTTGCATGAGTCTCACATGACTCACCTTGCCCAGCTGCTGCCCCTTTGGACAGGAGTGTGGAGCTGCATAGAAATACACACAGCTGATGTACTCCTGTTCAGAGAGGCAGCAGCGATTGCGGGTAAGTCATATCAGACTTGTGCGAGTATCTCACATGCATCTCGCATAGTGTCTCTCTGCCTTTAGGCAGATTCCCAAGTGGCCATGACGCCCTTTAACCACCATAACGGGATCTGTATTTACAACCGTGTCCTAGAGATTGCTGCCTATGGATGGGCTGCTGTCCAGAGACAGCAATAGTCGCCAAGCAGGTTCAAAGTCAGGCGGTCACAAAAAGGACAAAATCAGGATCTGTTAGAGTGGGGTGGGGCAAAGCCTTATTATTTGCCAGTTGGTAATCTAGTCGACTGCACAGGTGATGAGTACAACTGTCAAATGCTAAGGAAGTCCTGAAAACATGAACTGTTTGTGGCCCTTGAGTACTGAAGTTGCCCACCCCTGTGTTAGAGTGATCAGGGAGCCAGGTCAAAAATCGAGATGGCAACAAGGTACAAGATCGTGATGCAGGAAGGCATCCAAAAAACAGGCTGGGGTATAGCAGGAAAAACACCAATGCAAAGCAGGAGACTAGCCAGGGAAACTACAATCTATATCTGGCAGCTTCCAGCAGTAAACTGAAGGCTTTAGTAGGGTGTGGTGCTTTCTAATAGGCTGAAGCAATGAGATTATGGCACACGCAGACACATCCACTTTCTCAGACTGGAATGTACTGTAGATATCAGCCACTCTAACCTTAGTGGATAAGCGGAGCCAGCACTCACCAGAAATTCTGGTTCTGACTTCTCTATCACCAGCACAACCTACAGTGTGAATATGGTGGTGCCTGGTGACAGAAGCAGATATTGATGGGGCAGACTCTGGTGGGGATGTGACAAGAACAATTTCAGAGCACAATTTATTATAAGTTTGTGTTGCGTCACTCCTGTGTTATTCATATTAGAAATTTATGAATAAATTGACATCTGGGAGTGACCAGTTGGGGGCCTGTCACTAAACAGTCTGTCATTGAACAGTCTGACACTGTCTAATCAATGCTTCCAGCGTAAGGGTAAGTGCACACTGGCCGGGTTTTCGGCGGTTTACCTGTGTAAACCGCCGTTTTGTTTACATTAGTTTTATGTTAATTTATGTTAATCCAAACCGGCGTTTGGATTAACATTAAAACTAATGTAAACAGCCCAAGGCTGTGCACACACCGGCGGTTACCCAGCGTCATCCGTTGCTAACCCGCAGGTTTCCCAGCGGGTTAGCAAAGAATGACCATGTTCTAAAAAACGGCGGTTCTGCAGCGGCTGCAAGCAGAATCATGTGCTGCTTCCAGCCGCTGCAGAATCGCCGCCGAGAACCCGCTGGGCAGCCGCCGGATACCGCCCGGCTCCCGCCGCACATACCCGCCAGGAAGCCGGTGGACGGCGCCGGAGCTTCCTGGCGGGTTCCGCAAGCTGCCGCCGCCGAAACCGCCGGGTAAGTGTGCACTTACCCTAAGACTATGAAGGGATACGCCTCCTAGAAGTGACAAATGTCTTCGATAAGCAGAATGGTTATGCCCCATTGTCAATTTATTCATAAGCAACTAGTAGAACTCACATAGCAGCAGTTCAGCAAAACGTTATCAGAAAAGATGATCCAGAACTGTGATTTCAAGGAAAATACAAGGATATACTGAATCAAATAAGATCAAGTTTCATTGTGAAAAGACAAGATGGTGTAGAAGTATATAGGAAAATGTGGCGCCCCTGCGTCTTGGTTGCCCCAGTGGTACTGCACCTACTCCACAGGTGTTGTGCCATTACTCTCAGGTAATACAGGGGCACAAACCTGAGACACACACACCTTACATCCAATACCATTCCCAACTCCAAGCCAGGAGATGCAGAGAAGAAGAGGCTCCTCTAGGGGGCATTCCCCATCTAATGGTTGGAGGAAGGAGTAGTCTAGGGGAGAGGTCCCCAACTCCAGTCCTCAAGACCCACCAATAGGTCATGTTTTCAGGATTTCCTTAGTATTGCACAGGTGGTAATTTAATCACCTGCACTGGTGATGATTTCAACCTCTGTGCAATACTAAGGTAATCCTGAAAACATGACCTGTTGGTGGGCCTCTGGTCTAGGGGGTAGGAGGAGTTAGTGAGGGAGAGCGTGAGTGGAAAGAGAGACAGAGAAAGATGGAGTTCTAGGGGAGGAGTGGAACCAGTGGGTAGGTCGCCACAGAACCCAGTCCAGGGAGTACCCCGAATCCACAGCTGACTTCTATGTCGTGGTGGAGGAACTGGCTGCATGTGGTGTGAAACTGCATGATTAAGCCAGGAACCCAGAGGCTCCTGGTCTGCATGAGTAGTAGCGAACCCCGTGTACATTCATAGGCACAGCAGCTACAGAGGGCCAAGAGGACTTGCTAGCCGTCATTCATCATTCACTGCGGGTCCGTAGTCACCTGCCTAGGATTTGTAGCACAAAGGCGCAGGACAGCGGAGAGGAGGATCAGCGCAGAGACAGAGAGGGAGAGCAGCAGAGAAAAGCCTACAAAAGGGTGCCTCAGTGGAGTGTCCCTGGATTGTTTGAGGGCTGGCCGAGCGGCAAGCTGGAAGAGCACAGTACCAGATTGGGTCTGCCCAGAGCAAGTTACAAGTAAAGAACCTGGTAAGAACCGCATCCCCTTTGTCCTCCTGCTTCTTTCCGTGCCCTCTTTGCTGCACACCGCACCATAACTACCACCACCATTCTCCATATAGACTTTACACAAGATCCCAGGGGCCCACTCCGCCTGTGGGGAGTGTTCCATACAAGCTGCCCGTCCATCTATCCCCTGGGAGCCTATACATTTGCTTCCTGAATGCAAAGTCAATCAACTTTCTAGACTTCATAAAAACGTCTAAAATTTAGACTATGTCGTTTGTAAGTTCTTTTGGTAGTTCAGCGCTAGATAATAGGTCAATCCTTCTGCTTAGTTTTGACAGCTCTCTGCTCTCCCCATCTCGCACTCAGTGCTGGAGATAGCAGCAGGTTGGGAGTGGGGTATACACAGATTGATTGGAGAGAAAGAACCCGTATAGGTCAGGCATGGCAAAAAAAAAACCACACAGGTTATAGGATAAAATCACATACCGTTGTGCTGATATATGGGATAATGAAGACAGCAGCATCCTGGATAGACACAGACCTCACATCCAGCCTGTATTACTGGAAGAGACACTCCTACAAGAGAAGAATCTGAAACTTGGGAGGAAATGACATACTGTATGACAGGAAGCCCAAACATTAATTTAGGAATGAAGATTGCAGACTGAATCTTAGTGCAATTTTATTAGCTAATGGCAACTACTACGGTAAAATCTACTATATAATTGTCTAAGGCGTCTGTCTGAAGCCGAAATCACGCACCAGAGGCCGCCTTCGGCGGCCACCAATGAGCACAGACTATGCAAATAGGCGCGCAAATTCAAAACCCGGCGACAGACAATGCTTTTTTTGCAACGGTACGGTGTACCGGAAAATGTGAACTGGGGAGGGCTGGTGGAGGCTGAAGGAGGGAGCGGGACATCTCCTGCTCCCGCTCATATAATATGCATAGCCAGTCTCCATCACCATGGTGCTGAAACTGCACCGCAGTGATGGGCTAGGGGAGCGGCGCATATTATATGGTCCTGCGCCCTCCCCCCTGTGATGGCACATGCCCCCCTATGTTAGATATGGCCCCCATGCTGCTGCCATAGTAAAATAATAAACTCTATACTTACCGCCTGGCTCCTCCTCCAGCGCTGATCTCCCGGTGTCTCTCTGGTCTCCCGGCTGCTGCTGTGATCGCACACAGAGATGATGTCACTCTCTGCTATGCCGATCACATGACCGCACAGAACCAGGAAGTGGAGGAGCTCTGCAGCATTATCTCTGCCCGATCACAGCAGCACGGAGGGAGACCGGGAGATCAGCGCTGGAGGAGGGAAAAATAGAGCAGGATGAGGGCAATATCCAACACAGGGGATCATGTGCCACACATAGGGGACATATGCCCTGCATAGGGGACGTGTGCCACGTATAGGGGACGTGTGCCACGCATAATGGACGTGTGCCATACATAGGGGACGTGTGCCATGCATAGGGGACGTGTGTCACACATAGGGGACGTGTGCCATGCATAATGGATGTGTGCCATGCATAGGGGACATGTGCCATGCATAGGGGACGCGTTTCCTGCATAGGGGACGTGTGCCAAGCATAGGGGACGTGTGCCAAGCATAGGGGACGTGTGCCAAGCATAGGGGACGTGTGCCATGCATAGGGGACGTGTGCCATGCATAGGGGACGTGTGCCATGCATAGGGGACGTGTGCCATGCATAGGCAGGGACGCCCTGTCCAATGGTCAATATATGCCTTTAGACTCAGGCGGCAAGGAAGCAGGGGGAGCCGCAGAGCAGAAGGGGGCGGCGCCTGCACTATGCAGCCGGCTCCCTGTGTGACGTGCGCCGGCTGCATGAGGTAAAATCACCAGCGGCGGCTACCGACAGCACCCTTCCTCCCCGCTCCTCACCCATGGCCACCGACAGCAACCCCACCCGCGGCCGACAGCAATCCCCGCCGTCCCCTCCTGTCCTCACCTAGGCTCAGGCGGCAGAGAGTCTTTCTGCACCCCTGTGCATAGGGGAAATTAATCTGACATGCGCACCGGCAAATATGTTTTTTTTACAAAAAAAGCACTGGCGACGCATAGGCGACGCATCAGCGACGTGGGATTGCAGTGACAGACGACAGCGCTACACTCACATAGCGGGCGGGAAAGCCGACTTGACTGTCGGCTTTCCCGTCCCGCTATATGAAATGAACAGCGATGTGAAAACGACGCACCAGCGATCCCGGCCAGGTCGTATCATTATCGGTATTGCTGGTGCGTCGTTATGTGTGACGGGGGCTCTATACTTACAGGACCTCTGATGATGTCATAATCATGGCCGGAGCAAGATCACATGGCTGGGACATCTCCAGAGGTCCTTAAGCTAAATGCACACAGCACCAAGAGCCAGGTACTGCAAACCACATACACCCTACACTCACACTCTGCCCTGCACTCACGTCACACTCTGCCCTGCACTCACGTCACACTCTGCCCTGCACTCACACTTAGCCCTACACTCACCTTGCAAGCCCAGCAGTAAATGGCGACAACAGATAAAGTAAAAGACATAAAACTGAACTTTTACTAAAGCAATTAAAAAGGTATATAAACCTAAAATTACATTTGAAAACCAGTGCAACAAGTGTCAATGGATCCTTGTAACGTGATACTAAGCTCAATTGATCAACATTCAAGGACCACAATGATTGTGCTTGAGTGTCAGCTAATTACATTGTCACGTCCTACTGACGGACTCACACGTGGACCCACTGGACCGCGTAAAGCGGATGCTGATACCGGGTGATAGAGAGGCAGACAAGTACCGTAGAGTTAACAGGTTTATTAACACGATAACACAAGACCCTACGCCCCTGGGGAGGGCCACAAGGTCGCAGCACTGGAGACCCACCGAAGGAGGCCCCGGAGCGCTTAACCCCTATACAGGGATCCAGGGGCGGACTGGCCCGGCGGGAGATCGGGAGATCCCCCGGGGGGCCCCGACACTTTTTAGCCCCGCCCACTTAGCCCCGCCCCCATACCCCCCCTGGGCCCTGCAGAGTGACAGTGTGAGGCCCCCCTTCGGTATTATCACTAATCATATCGGCGCACTGCCGATATGATTAGTGAGTGATTGTTCTGGTCTTGACTTGCAGCAGCAAAGCACGGAGAGAGCTCTCCGTGCTTTGCCTGCTGTTGCGGTGCCGCCCAGCCTCCTCTGCGCAGCGCGACACTGCCGGCGCGTGCGCAGATGGAGACAGCCTCAGCCTGAGATGACTGCCTCCATCCAGGCTGTGTCTGCAGCGCAGGTGCCGGCAGCGTCGCTGAGGAGGAGAGGGACCGTCACCCGCCGTCGCCCCAGCAGACCCGCAGACAGGACGGCAGCCCAGGCAGGGTGACTATAAAGGCGGTTGTCCAGGGGAGGAGGCTTGGGTTAGGGGGGGCAGGGGGGTGGGCAGTGTTAGGTCGTCCTGCTGAGTGACTGAGGAGCCCATTCTTCCATAAGAGATGGGCTCCTCAGCCATCAGCCTGGGGCCTGGGGGTCCCAGACTGTGCTGCAGCCTCCACCATCCAGTCTCTCCTGCTGGGGGCCTGTAGTGCTGTGCAGCATTTAGTGTGAGGAGATGCTGCTTCTACTACTGCCCCCAGCATGGTGCCCTCAGGGAGGTCCCACAGGGCATCACAGGCCTTAGCATGAAGCAAATACTGTGGGAGCTCCTGATGGCACCATACTGGGGTGCGGTGAGAGCCTAACCTCACAGAGCCCCATGATCTCTATGTGCACCTATGTGTGGACCCCATGATGATCCCTATGTGCGCATCTGTGTGGGCCCCGTGATCTCTATGTGCAGGGGCGGACCGTGACCCCTGGGGGCCCTGGTGCAGGCGCCGGGGGGAGGGGGGGTGCTGCCGGCCGTCGGCGCGGCCCGGGGGGGTGCTAATAGCTGTATAGCCGTCGTCGCGGCCCGATGGAGGGGGGTGGTAGACGGTGCTGGGAGCCGCCGGCGCGGTGCTCTCCTGCCTGGTGAGCCGCGCCGGCTGTTTGCAGTGTCCTGCGACATGGAGGGGCAGAAGAGAGGAGGGGCGGGATCAGGCAAGGGAAGCAGGAAGCTCTCTGCTTCCCTTGCCTGACCCTCCTCTCCTCTGACCGCAGCTTGCGGGGGTCGGCTGGGGGCCCCTCTCCAGGCTTGAAGGGGGCCCCTAGCCGGTCGGGGCCCTGGTGCAGCTGCACCAGTGTAGTTCCGCCCCTGTCTATGTGCGCTTATGTGTGGGCCCCGTGATCTCTATGTGCGCTTATGTGTGGGCCCCATGATGATCTCTATGTACGCATTGGAGTGGGCCCCATGATCTCTATGTGCGCTTATGTGTGGGCCCCATAATGATCTCTATGTACGCATCTGAGTGGGCCCCATGATGATCTCTATGTACGCATCTGAGTGGGCCCCGTGATCTCTATGTGCGCTTATGTGTGGGCCCCATGATGATCTCTGTACGCATTGGAGTGGGCCCCATGATCTCTATGTACGCTTATGTGTGGGCCCCATGATGATCTCTATGTACGCATCTGAGTGGGCCCCATGATGATCTCTATGTACGCATCTGAGTGGGCCCCGTGATCTCTATGTGCGGGCCCCATGATGATCTCTATGTATGCATCTGAGTGGGCCCCGTGATCTCTGTGCGCTTATGTGTGGGCCCCATGATGATCTCTATATGCGCATCGGAGTGGGCCCCATGATCTCTGTGCGCTTATGTGTGGGCCCCATGATGATCTCTATGTATGCATCTGAGTGGGCCCCATGATGATCTCTATGTACGCATCTGAGTGGGCCCCGTGATCTCTATGTGCGGGCCCCATGATGATCTCTATGTACGCATCTGAGTGGGCCCCGTGATCTCTGTGCGCTTATGTGTGGGCCCCATGATGATCTCTATGTACGCATCGGAGTGGGCCCCATGATCTCTGTGCGCTTATGTGTGGGCCCCATGATGATCTCTATGTACGCATCTGAGTGGGCCCCATGATCTCTATGTGCGCCTCTGAGTGGGCCCCATGATCTCTATGTGAGCTTATGTGTGGGCCCCATGATGATCTCTATGTACGCATCTGAGTGGGCCCCATGATGATCTCTATGTACGCCCCTGATTGGGACCCATATCCGCCCCTTATGTGGCCCCTGTAATCTCTGTGGTCCTGAGCCTCGCCTCCATGTGGCAGTAGTAGAAGCAGCATCTCCATAGTGTGGCATTCACACTACATGCTGCACTGTACAGGACTCCCAGCCAGCAGCAGGACGGATGAGAAGGTAACTGCCTGGGACCCTTAGCTGAGGCTAGCAGGACATACTACTAGGCAATGGCCATGATTATCATGCCCGTTGGCCAGCATGTTATGCCAGCCTCTGGTGGTACTATCATGCATGCCCATTGCCCAATACGTCCTGTCAGCATCTGTGGTACTATCATGCCCACTCAGCATGTCCTGACAGCCACTGGTGGTAGTACTAGCATGATAGTACCACAGAGGCTGGCAGTACATACTGGGCAATGGGCATAATAGTGCCACAAAGGCTGGAAGGACATACTGGGCAATGGGTATGATAGTACCATCAGTAGACTGACTAGGGCTCTGTCTCCCCTCCTCGCAGCTGTTAACATTGCGTTTATGCTGTGCGTTGCAACGGATCAGTTGTAAAGCAGCACAAATGCAATGTACCGTAGACTTGCATTGCAAAAATGCATTCTAACGCTTGCAAAAATAGGCATACGTTTGAAAGTATGCATTGTTTGCAATGCACAGGAAATACGGTCGTTGGCTGGAGGCCAGCTGAGCGATTCTATCACTAACAGGTGTGTTCTACTGTTATTCTGTGACTGCTCATCTCTGTCAGCAGACATATTGTCTGATTGCAAAGATGTAGCAGAGCTGAAGACAGAAGACCTGTGTATTACGTCGGAGCAAGGATTTTTTTTATTTATTAAAGATGGAGTCCCTAAATGTGTTTGAGTTTTATTAAACATTTATTTTCTCTGTGTTGTGTTTTTTTTCTGTTTACTAGAAATTCGTGGTGGCCATGTCTAGTTTGGCGTGATGCCATGAATTTCAGGGTTAGTACCAACTGATAATACAAAGCTGGTACTAACCCCTTTATTACCCAGCGTGCCACCCCCCCCCCACCAGGGCCACTGGAAGAGCCGAATAAAGCGCCTGGAAATGGCGCTATGATGACTACGCCAATTCCAGGATTGGCTGTGGGCTGCCGTTTTCAGCATCGGGGGCCCAGAATGCTTGGGCCTTACCATGCTGAGAATCCCAGCCCCCAGCTGCCGATCAAAATATGGCGGGAGCCCACTCATTTTTTTTTTTAATAATTTATAAAAAAAATTGGGCTTTCCTGACTTTTGATCACCATCGAAGGTAAAGCCAGGCAGCTGGAGGTGGCAGCCCGTAGCTGTCTGCTTTATCTGCGCTGAGAATCAAAAATCTGCGGAGCGCTACGTCATGTTTTTTTTAGTATTTATTTGTTTTCACACTTCTATATGTGTGACAGGCCCAACAGCTAATCACAGACACTAACACAGAGAATGGGCATCTGTGATTGGCTGCTTAGGTAACCTGAATGCAGCCCATACATAGTACCGTACTAGAATGTATGGGCTGGTTGTAGATTTCTCGAACAGCCAATCACAGATGCCCATCCTCTTTGACCGCATCTGTGATTGGCTGTTGTGGTCTGTCACATATAGAAGTGTGAAAATAAATAATTTTTAAAAACATGACATAGCGCTCTGCAGAATTTTTGATTCTCACCGCAGATAAAGCGGACAGCTACGGCCTGCCACCCCCAGCTGCCTGGCTTTACCTTGGCTGGCAATCAAAAGACAGATAAGCCAAATATTTGTTTTAAACTTATGTAAAATATCTATATTTTTTTAAATGTGTGGGCTCCCGTGATATCTTGATCGCCAGCCAGATTAAACAAGGCAGCAGGGGGCTGGGATTCTCAGCATGGTAAGGCCCAAGCGTTCTTGGCCCCCACACTGAAAATCGCAACCCGCAGCCACCCCTGAAAATGGCGCATTCATCATAACACCATTTCCAGGCACTTTACCCAGCTCTTCCAGTGGCTCTGGTGGTGAGTGGCACCCTGGGTAATAAAAGGGTTAGTACCAGGCCAGCTTTGTATTATTAGCTGGTACTAAGCCCAAACTTCATGGTGTCATGACAAATTAGACATGGCCAACATGAATTTCTAGTAAACAGAAAAAAAACAGAATTTTTTTTAAAATTAAAAATAAAACACATTTAGGGACTCCATCTTTAATTAAAAAATCCTTGTTTCGACGTAATCCACGGGTCTTTTTTCTTCAGCTCTGCTACATCTTTGCCATCAGACAAATATGTCTGCTGACAAGGATGAGCAGGCACAGAATGACACTGGAGTACTGTTACTGTGTAGTGCGGCACTATGTTTCTTTTTTTGTCATTTCATGTAGTGTAGAAATCTTGGGAAAAGTGTGGATTGTGCTCTGGAAGTGAGTCAGGTATAACTAACTATGTTATTTTCTGCAGAGATGAGTCCTACATAGAAGACGTGATATCGGTCTGCGACAGATAAAGAACTTCACCTAGAGACATCACTGGTGAGTATGTGTATAAGGCTAGGGTCACACTTGCAAAATTTTAAGTTCCCTGCGTTGGTTGCATAGAACTTAGAATTTTTTCTCACTACGCAGCCTTCACGCAGGCTGAGTAGCGGCGAACGTGGCCCCTAGCAACCCTGCGGGGAGTGCAATTTGCACCACGCACAGGGGAGCGCATCGTGATGCGTTCCCCTGTGCGTGGTGCAAATCGCACTCCCTGCAGCCCGCTGTGTAGCTGGTATCCAGGAAACACAGCGGGTTGCTAGGGGCCGCGTCCGCTGCTACTCAGCCTGCGTGAAGGCTGCGTACAGGCTGCGTAGTGAGGAAAAAAAAATCTAAGTTCTATGCAAACAACGCAGGGAACTTAGAATTTTGCAAGTGTGACCTTAGCCTTACTTATACACACACACTGACACTATATACAGAGCTCCTGTGTATAATGTCAATGGTGATCATTGCATTACCTGTACACTGACACTATATGCAGAGCTTTTTTAAATTTTTATTAATTTAGTATTATTTGTCACTATGTGTGGCATTATGTACTTTGGTCATGACATGACGGTATTTGTCCCTTGTATGTAGTATTATACAGTCGCTATGTGGTGGTAATATGAGGTCTCATGGTGTGGCAGTACTTATACCTTATATGTAGTAGTATTTGATCACTATGTGGTGGTATTATGTGCTTTGGTCATGGTGTGGCAGTATTTGTGCCTTGTATGTGGCTTTATTTGGGCACTATGTCATGGTAATATGTGATCTGGTCACAGTGTGGTGGTATGGTAATATTGGTCTTCGTAGAGTGGATTGTGGTCAGACATTTGTTTTATCTGATATCAATAAGGGGAAATGTCTTTATTTCCAAAACATATTAAATACTTGGATATTTAACCCCTCCCTGTTCTGTGACATTGCAGCGGAGATGCAGTCAGGGTGCGTGCACACGATCAGTGTACGCAGCGTTTTGGACGCAGCCTCTTGCTTCTGCATCTAAAACGCTGCGTAGTACAGTACTAGCATAGTGGATGGGAGTTCAAGAAATCCCATCCTCACTATGCGTAACCCGCCCGCAGCGTGTTTGGAGCTGCGGTGCGGGTTGCCGGCAGTCCCCCCCCCTCAGCAGCATGTTTATTTCATGCAGCGGAGTCGGAAGCGGCTGTCATCGGGTGACTGCAGAGAGAAGCCGCCCTGCACCCGCCGACATGGCGAGTACAGGGCGGCTGCGGTCTCCCTGCGGCCACCCTCGCCTTCACTCAGGTCTGTAGGAGCTGTGTCCAACACGCAGCTCCTCCAGACCGTGTGCACGCACCGTCACAGAGGTTCTCCAGAGAAAGCAAGCTGAGCATTTGGTGAGATTTTCACCTCAGTATTTATAAGACAAAACCAGGAGAGGGTGAGAAATGCAGAAAACATTTCCTCTGATTGCTCCACTCCTGGTATTGTCTTACAAATACAGAGGTAAAAAACTCACCAAATGCTCAAAGTGCCACATTCTTCTGATGGTGCAGATTCCACCAATAAAATTGATCACCTTCCTAACCTGTGCATCGCTGAGAACTTGTGTTCACCGAAAAATCCCTTTAATGCAAACTACAGTAATTGTACATCGCAATAATGGTGAGCGCACAGGGATGTGCAGGAGCCGCCTGTGTTTTACAGTCCACGCTCCACTATAATAGGCATAACAGGTATTTGCATATAGCTGAAGAATGGGTGGGCTCGGGTGGGTGGGCCCCTGGAGTCAATTTTCCTGGTGGGCCCCAGACACCCCAGTCCGGCGCTGCAGGGATCCCACCGGTACCAACCTCGGAGGGGCCAATGCAGCGGACACGAGTGTTCAACCGACCCCAGGCGACGTGGTAACAATACAGCAACCGGGTATACAATAAGAAACGGGAAACTGGGAACACGGGGACCAAGAATACGGGGAACCAGGAACACAGGAGATCCAGGAACACAGGGGATCCAAGAACACAGGGGATCCAGGAACACAGGGGATCCGGAGCCGGCTTGAAACAGCGATTTAGCTTGGAGAGATCCAGGAAACCAGCCAGGAACACGGCGGTCAGCAAGGAGCCGGCAGGACACGGATCTGTAGAAGGTAACACAGAGAAATCAGGTAACAGACCAAACAAGGAGCGACCTGACCAGACCAGATATGGCAGCTCCACTAGGAAGAAGAGGAGGTTGCCCTGGCCCCGACTGATTGGAAACAGGAGGTTTATATCAGAACAGGGCAGTCGTGATTGGAAGGACACAGAGACCTGGTAATTGGCTGAGGGGAGCAGCAAGCTCCCTGCACTCTCCAGCAGAAACTGATTAGGAGACAGTTTCATGTGCACAAGCAGTGGTACCGGAAGTGAGAGGAGCAGTGTTGCTCAGGCAGAGGGTGCTGGACCCCTGCGGCTGGGGACAAGTGCGCGTACCTGGGGGCATAAGGTAAGGAAGTTGCTACCCAACCGACCCGCGGGCGGCGGCTGCCTGAGCCGTCGGCGGACGGACGACACCCAGGAACTTGGAGGCTGGACAGAGGCGATAGGAGCCGAAGGAGTAAGGGCAGCAGGTCGGGGGGCACGGGCGGCAGAACCCAGGGTGGTAACATACATATAAGCCTTTGTTACTTATTATGCCTTTAAACATGCGTAGCCAATAACTCAGGACTATTCTCCTACAGATTTCTAGCAAGTCAGAACGTTCTCACCCATCTTGTGGACGTTCTGATGATGATGCATAGCCAACTGAACCTTCCCTTCCAGAGTGTGTACTTTGCTATGACAGACACTTCATCCAGCTCAGGGTTGCAAACATCCCTCCACGTACCCCCCGACGCGTTTCTATACAGTGCATGTCATCAGGGGAGTTTCATTTGGCTTGCTTGCCTGCTTAGTATAATACCAGGCTTGCAGAGCCCACAAGTGCTCATGCCCACAGCAGCAGAGTTTATGCCATGTGTCACTCATTAGATTATCAGTCGATTGACTAGTTATTTTAGGAGGTACCAATTATTGTATTTATCAAACTAGGAAATACCAACTTATTAATATTAAAAATATCTCTTTATTTGTATCAAAGATTAAAACGTGATAAACAAACCAGAAGGAATTAGACAAACATTTACACATTTGTATACATTCCTGGGGTTCAGCATATATAATTTCTCAAGCCATAACATAGAAGGTCATAAACTTTTACCCAACAGGATTACACTTCAGTCGTCCTTAGGGTATACCTTTGTAAATATAGATGTTTATACTCTAGTGTCTCATGTCCAAAGCAAGAGAGAGACAACTTAATGAGAGGGAAAAACAAATAAATTCCAAACCCCTATATGGATTTCAAGCAGGGTTCTGAAACATCAATTACTAATGACCTTCCATTAGGTTACTGAGCTCCCAGTATAGATATAGATTAAACCTCCAACGCTTGACGCGTTTCGCCTTCTCAGATGTCAGAAGGCTCATCAGAAGACTTTGGGGTTACAGAATCAATGTTCCGTCTTATAACCATACATGCCAAATAAAAGAGTTCTTCAATGGGCAATAATACCCAAAAGGGTCAATAAGCAATAGATAGAATGACCCCGTAATGCCTGGCATTCAGAGACACAGGATGACTACATAGTGGTTTATCTATGCCCTAGTATGTCCCCTCTTTGGATGCCTTATCCATGACCATACAACAGATACCTTGGAAAAATTACGGGGTCATTCTATCTATTGCTTATTGACCCTTTTGGGTATTATTGCCCATTGAAGAACTCTTTTATTTGGCATGTATGGTTATAAGACGGAACATTAATTCTGTAACCCCAAAGTCTTCTGATGAGCCTTCTGACATCTGAGAAGGCGAAACGCGTCAAGCGTTGGAGGTTTAATCTATATCTATACTGGGAGCTCAGTAACCTAATGGAAGGTCATTAGTAATTGATGTTTCAGAACCCTGCTTGAAATCCATATAGGGGTTTGGAATTTATTTGTTTTTCCCTCTCATTAAGTTGTCTCTCTCTTTCTTTGGACATGAGACACTAGAGTATAAACATCTATATTTACAAAGGTATACCCTAAGGACGACTGAAGTGTAATCCTGTTGGGTAAAAGTTTATGACCTTCTATGTTATGGCTTGAGAAATTATATATGCTGAACCCCAGGAATGTATACAAATGTGTAAATGTTTGTCTAATTCCTTCTGGTTTGTTTATCACGTTTTAATCTTTGATACAAATAGATATTTTTAATATTAATAAGTTGGTATTTCCTAGTTTGATAAATGCCATGTGTCACTCACCTCACACTGTGTCTAACGCAAAACCCGCGTCGCTGATTGTTCGCGGCTGGCTGGGTGCGACCAATCAGCGACGCGGGATTTCCGTTACAGCCAAACAGGCACAGTCTGCCTGGTCTCCCGGCCCCCCTCCATTCGGTCTCCTGCCCGTTGTTCACCTGCTCCACGCTACCGGCCGCCGCTCCATCTGCCCGCCGCTCAACCCGCCATTCTTATTCTTCTTTTCGTGGCATAGACTCCAGAAATTCAAAGGCCGCAGGGGGTGGGGGTGGAGCTACCAAAGGGAGCGTCATAATGACTGTGAACAAGGGCACCACATCAGGGCTATGCGCTTGGACACGCCTACTGTGATGCCCCCTGTTAACTACGCCTCCTGAGGCCTTGGAATTGTTGATGTCTATGCTGGAGGAAGTAGAAGACATGCTAGGGTGAGAGGCGGCTGTACAGAAGCCTGGAGCGTGTGAGAACCGAGGGGGCCACCGCTGCACAACCGCACCGCCATACACCCGCACAACCACATATTCTAGAATACCCGATGCGTGAGAATCGGGCCAACATCTAGTTTAAAAATATATTTCCCAACGTCAAAGGTGTCTACAGCCTTTAATTGGGCTCTCTTTTACATGGCTCCTTCTCTTATGTGGTTTGGAAAACTAAAGTGTCAGTGAGGGAGAAGCAAATCATCTGTACATCTTGTATTTTAACGTAAATTTGAATATATATTTTAAAAGCGGTCTGTATGTTCCTTCACGTTCTCTATGTTACTATGAGGCAAATAAAAATCACATTACAAATGTTTGTCTAGATCTGATGGAAATAAAAGTCTATTGAATAAATAATGTATAGTTCGATGCCTACAAATAAGGCACCTTTCACATCAGCGGTTTTTGCCATTCGCGGCAGATACAGCAGCATTGCCACATAAAGGATCACTTGTGTTCAGCCCTATTCATTTCCTATGGGACTTGCGGTCATGTGCGGCACTTGCGGTTTTGCCGCGATCTGGCAAATTCGGCACTTGCGACAACGGAAACAAAACGCTGCTAGATGTGGTTTTTTGACTCACTGCAAGTGCTGCACATGACCGCAAGACTCATAAGGAATGAATGGGGCTGCACACAGGTGATCCTTTATGCAGCAAAGCTGCTGGATCTGCCGCGAATGGCAAAAATCGCTGATGTGAAAGCGGCCTTAGATTTGTTTTGCTGTCAGATATAGCTCTCACTAAACACAGAACAGCGTTTAACATTAACACATTTAGTCAATCATAAATCCTCCGGTACAAATAAAACTAACACCTCGGAGTGTAACCTATTGTTGCCTCTTTGGCCTGATCTTCTTACAAGAGGAATTATAATTATAGATCAGTTACCTAATAACAACACAGGTTGTGCAATGCGATGACAAGCAAACAAATATCATACATAAAACCAAAAAAGAGAATAAATGAGGCTCTACAAAGGAGAGGTCTAAAGATCTTAAATGGGTAAAATTGCAAAGTGCTTGTGAAAATAGGAAACTTTGAATTTACTTATTACAAATTCAATCTGTTCACAAGAACGGAGAAGGTAACCAACTGGTTCCCCCTCAAAGTCACCTACAATCCAAGTCTGGAGGTGCTAAGAGGAGCCGCACGGAAACTACAACCACTCCTACAAAAAGATGCCTGACTAAAATCGATATTTCCGGATCCCCCACTCTTGTGTATTAGACAACCTCCGAATCTAAAAAACATCATTATCAGCAGCTACAGGAACCTTTCCCTGCAACCAGAACAAGTGCAAAACCTCCATCTAGAATGACAATGGACAAGATAAAGATTCCTGGGACAGATCAGGACTACAAGATCCCAGGTATCAGCTGCATCACAAGCAATGTGTACTAAATCTATGAGTGGGAACCTGTATGTAGGGGAGACGAGGCAACAACACAGAACTAGGATGAACTCTCATCGCCACACAATAAAAGAAAAAAGGACAGATCTGCCTCTGCCTAAACACTTCTGTAACCCTAATCACACCATAATGGATATGAAAATGGTAGTTTGATAGGTCCTTTTAAATCCCAAAGAGACAAAAGAAACTAGGAATGCAAACTGATGATGACCTTTGACACATTCAGATCAGGAATAAATGTGTCACATGGATTTATGTATTTTTACATCAATTAAACAATCCTCAAATCCAGGATCAGACCACCAATCAAAGGTGAATAAGACTATCACAACTCTTATCTCTGAGACACTGATATTAAAAGCCATGTCAAACGCTTCAATATCGTTAACGATCATACGAGCGATCTCTCGTGAACGAGATTGTTCGGACAGTCTTTCGAGATCGTTGGTGAGATGTCACACTTCTAGATATCATGGAGGACGCACCAACGATGTGGCGAGCAGCTATCGTTCGCACAACCCAGGAATAATACTTGTTCACTGAGGTGAACTGGCGAAGTCGTTCACAAGATCGTTATCGTGGTGTCACACATAACGATGCAGCAGGTTGAACATTGGTTAATTCAACGACGCACGATGGGTTGAGGTCAGGATCTCAAATCTGTGATGAGCGATCAAATGATTTTTCACCGCAAGATCTCTCAGTTACACGCAACGACGCACAAACTATATTGTTTAAGTGATTAAAAAACTGTGACGTTTCAACGATAGCGCTATTAAAGCGTATTGAATATTGAAGTGTGTGAAATGGCCTTTATTGACTGCACACTCTATGGCTAATTCCGCCCCCAGCACCTGTATTTATAGGGGATCTGGCTTAACAGCAACCAGTGGAGCTTCCCCTACAGGCCTGGAGTGGAAGGTGTTGTTTGTGTGTGTGTGGGTCTCAGCTGTGGAAATTCCATTGTGAACTAGTTGGTTCTGTGGCTTACCTGTCACAGGGTGCCACAAGAGACCTTAAGAGTCTGGAAAGCTTGTTATTTGTTACCATCTTTTCAGTTCGCCATTAAAAGGAATCAACCACTGAGGACTCTCAGATTTTAATTTTTTTTTTCAAGAACGGAGAAATTTATAATTTTATAGTGCACAGCTCCTAGTGGCTGGTAATAACCAGGCTACAACTTAGTTTAAAAGTCTACCCGCTGCGAAAAGATCCAGCACAGGCTGCACATGCTGCCCCTGAGGTCACAGCTTTGCTTAGAATTAACTTTTTCTATCACACCCATAACAAAGTGACACAAATGCTTCCATAAGCAAAAGTCTGCACGCGGGAATGGGTCATTTTAGGTCAAGCCCTGCCGCTGCAGAAGTGCAAGTATAGCAATACGTTCCTGTAGACTGTGCATCTACTTATTGGATTTTTTTCTCAGAATGTAGAAATTTGTAAGGAAATTATTGTATTCTGTTGATGAAAAAAGGTGTCAATAAATGCATTCTGTAGATAATCTGTCCAGGGTCCTGCTTCATTCAAGGAGTGGTCTTAATAAGTGATTCACATATAGATATCAATACATTTGCAGATAATCTTGACGTGTCTGTACCTCACACTTTTTTTTTTTTTTAACAAGGTCCAGTATAGTAAACTACTTACATAATTGCCCTGTCGCATCCAGTTGCGCACTTACTCTTGTGACACTGAGTTCAAAGGAAAGAGCACATGAAGGAAGAAGACAGCACAAGGGGGAGAGAGAGCACAATGGGTGAAACACTTCAAAAGAGAGCATAGAGCGGAGCAGAGTGCACAGGGGGAAGAAAGACAGCATAAAGGAGAGAGCACATGAGGTGAGAAGACAGCAAAAGGGGGAGAGAGGCAGCACATAGAGGTAGAGCGCCATGGGGGAAAAAGACAGAGCACAAGAGGAAGACAGGTGGAAGGAGAGAGGACAGAGGGGATAAGACAGGACAGTGGGGAGAAAGACAGCATACAGGGGAGGACAGCGCCTGGGGGAGAGACAGTGGACAAGGGAGGGGGTCATTATAAGGGGGAGAGCGCTCAAGGGGGAGACAGCTCAAAGGAGAGAACACACGAGGCAAGAAGACAGCTTACGGAGAGGGGAGAGACAGACCACAGGATGTGAGTACACACAAGGGGAGAAGACAGCATGGAGGTGGAGAGAGTGCATAGGGGAAGGACACAGTCCACAGTGTGAGAGAGAGAGTACACAGAGGGGAGTGTGCACAAGGGGGAGACAGTTCAAAAGGAGAGCACAAAGTGGAGAAGACTGTGCAGGGTGGAGAGAGACAGCACATAAGGGGAAGAAGCAGTGCATGGGGAAAACAGAGCACACAGAGGAGAGAGCGCACAGGGGAGAGACAACACCCAAACAGCTCAAAGGAGAGAGCACACAAGGGGGGAAGACAGCACGGGGGAGAGAGTGCATAGGGGAGAGAGCAAACAGAGGGAGAGCGCTCAAGGGGGAGAGAGCTCAAAGGAGAAGACAGCACAAGGAGAACAGAGACAGCACACAGGAGGAAGAGTGTGTGCACAGGAAGAGACAACACCCAGAGGGAAGACACAGCTGCCACCCCAGTGCCACAGGGCCCTCCCCATTTGTGATGTCACTGCCCCATGGTGATGTCACCACCCCCATGGTGATGTCACCGCCCCCATGGTGATGTCACCACCCTCCCGATGTGATAGCGTCAGCCTCACATCCATTTACTAAACGACTAAGAAAATGATCCACGTCTGGCATCGTCGTGATCACAAAGCCAAGGAAAATCACAATAAGACTGGTTTCAAACTAGCGTTTATGTCTGCATGCGTCTGGCATGCAGACGCAGTGCAAACGCTGCCATACTGATGTGAACGCAGCGGAGATTGTCCGCATGTGTTCACATAGTATGGTGCCTGGCCAGCCAATCAGCTGTCTCGGCGGCGGCCGGGAGGAGATCAGTGGCGGAGATCTACTCCTCCCGGCGGCTGCCGCTGATCTCCCGACGATGTCGGCACGGGAGATTTAACGAAACAGCTGATCTGACAGTTGTTTAAATTTCCCACGCCAACACCGAATAGATGATGTCGGCGCTGGAAATTTAAACAGCAGTCAGATCAGCTGTTTCATTAAATCTCCCGCGCCAACACTGCAGGAGATTAGTGGCGCCCGTCCCCGGGAGATCAGCAGCTGCTCCAGCTGAACTCCAGGCGATCACCGGAAAAGATTTCAATGTGATCCGCAGCGTTCTTCTGCACTGTCATGCGGAGGACACTGCGGATCTATTGGCTTCCATTCATTTTATGTGCGCTTGCGGACGTTTCCTGATAAAACAAGCGCCCATAAACGCACAAACAAATTATGTGCATCCGAACGCAACCGCAACTGAACGCAGCCAAACACAGGTACTATGCATTCCCATGTTAAACATAGGTACGCAGTGCGCACGTGTTTGGCTGCGCTCGGTACGCTGCGTTTCAAAACGCAAATGTGAAAGCGGCCCAACAGATCATCATTACCACACAATAAACACTTTAAAAACAAAAACTATAGAAAAATGAAATACAATGGGAGCACTGCAGTGCTTTCACCATTTAACTGCACTGGAGTTTTTCGGAGTCCTCTAGCACATTATTAGGTAAAGTTAAAGGTGTCATCATAATGCTGGGAGGAAAAATGAACAAAATACATCCATGGGAAGAAGAGAGAAAAACCACAGAGAAAACAGACCCGCATCAGTGAGGGTTAATGGTAAATATGTAATATCTCCATCCAGCTCCAGAGGGCGCTACATACAGAGCTGAGAGTTGTGTGTGGCCGTAGAGATAACTAGGAGCTGTGCACACAGCAGTGTTACTGTGGCACCCCAGGGTCTTAGTGCCACTGTGTCATTACTGCCCCCTGGTGGTGGTGTCACGCTGAGAGCAACAAAAGGGTCTTCTCAAAAGACAGGAATACTACACACACCTTCTGCCTCCAAACCAGAAGGGGGAGACCAAGCCCGGGTTCAGGGTGAGCTCCACTATTAATTTTGGTGTGGGGCGGAGCCAGTCTGTTCAGTTCCCGAGAGGATTGTGAAGAGTACCTGGAGGATCGAGCTGTGCTAAGCTCATCCTAGGTACAACAGTTCAGTTCCTAGGAGGACTGAGGAAGACATCCTGGTGGACTGAGGCTGCTTAAGCTCATCCCAGGATCGCTGACTAGGTGTCAGGCCTAAGGCTAGGGTCTGAGGAGAGTCGCAGGAACACCTGGGGAGCCGAGTGACACCGTGCTCACCCCAGAGGAAAGCGCAGAGAACGGACATGGGGTCAGAGACTGTGCAGGGTCTCACGTCCTGGCAGTCAACACCGCAATGTGGGGAATTCCAGGTTCCTCAACCACACCGTGCCCAGAGACACAACCACAGAGAAAGTTCAGGAACTGCACACCCAAGACGAGGGTTAGAAAGGACTGGAGTTGCCTGTCATACCGGCACTTCGCAGGAAGAGACAGGGCCGGCAGCTTAGCTGATGCAGCAGGAGCCAATACACAATGTGCAGTAAAGATCCTGTCACACACAATGACGCAACAGCAATCCCGACAACGATAACGATCCTTAGGGATCGCTGTTGCGTCACTTTGGGATCGCTGGTGAGATGTCAAACAGTCAGATCTCACCAGCGACTCAGCAACAATCTGGAATGATAGGAGGTCGTTGGGAATTGTCACTCTCGGGCGTAGTCCCTTTCAAACACAGCGATGCAGCGTTCCCAGCGGGAGAGCAACGACCTAAAAATGACCCAGAGCACTTTGTAACGATCAGCGATCTCACAGCAGGGGCCTGATCGCTGCTGTGTGTCACACTAAGGGTGGCTTCACACTGCAGTCAGGTCTGGTCCAGGGCTGTACCTGACAGCCCAGGACTGGATCAGCACACAGAACTGGAGGGTTAATTTGCCCTTCGGTCCGGTGTGAAGCCGCATGCAGCTGCTGCCGCTGATAGGTCAGGACCGAGGTTTGCGAGCTACCGCGGTCTTGACCTATCAGCGGCTGCAGCTGCACACCGGACCGGAGGGCAAATTAGCCCTCCAGTTAGGTGTGCTCATCCAGTCTGGGGCTGTGAGGTTCATCCCTGACAGCCCCGGACCGGACCTGACCGTAGTGTGAAGCCGCCCTTAGCGAGATCGCTGGGGAGGTCGCTGTTATGTCACAAAACCTGTGACATTACAATGATCTCGCTAACGATCTTATGTGTGACATGGGCTTAAAGGGATCCTGTCACCCCCAAACGCCTCCTAAGCTATTAAAACAGGTCCCGGCAGCCTCCCATCAGTAATCCCGCACTCCTTTTTGGTCATAAAAGCATCCAGTGAAAGTATAGAAAAACGTTATATCACTTACTCATTAGTGATGATAATGAGAGTAGTGGCTATTCTTTAGTCACCCAGGCGGGCCCATGTCGTCATAATAACACACCTTAATAGGCATGATCTGCAATTCCTATTGCATTCAGTGCCTCCCAGCTCTCCTCAGCGCTGGTGAGGCTGTAATGGGGCTGTAATGACTCGAATCGCATAATTTCCGGCAGCGGGTGACGTCAGTACACCCACGCCGCATGCGCAGTGCGGTGCTTGAAGCCCGCAGAGCAGCGCGGGTGTACTGATGTCACCCGCTGCCAGAAATTACTTAATTGCACTTCCGCAATGTATGTATTGTATGTAATTAGACAGTAAAGAGCAGTTTTAGTGTACGGAGCATGCTCAGTACACTAAAATCGGGTCCGAGAAACAATCAGCTGTTTTCTCGGACCTGTGCTCCATAGGCCCCCATGTTAATGGCCAGGGATCGGGTCGGATCCGATTCGGTCTGCTGTGCCCAAAATCAGAGTTGTCTCCAATTTTGGGTACAGCAAAAAATCAAGACAATCGGATCTGAGACAAATCGGACGGCAATAAGGCCAAATACAATCCACTCCATTGCCTATAGGGACACATGGGGGGCCAAATCCGATGCGCTCCATTGCCTATAGGGACACATGGGGGCCAAATCCAATCCGCTGCATTGCCTATAGGGACACATGGGGGCCAAATCCGATGCGCTCCATTGCCTATAGGGACACATGGGGGCCAAATCCGATGCTCTCCATTGCCTATAGGGACACATGGGGGCCAAATCCGATGCTCTCCATTGCCTATAGGGACACATGGGGGCCAAATCCGTTCTGCTCCATTGCCTATAGGGACACATGGGGGCCAAATCCGATGCTCTCCATTGCCTATAGGGACACATGGGGGCCAAATCCGATGCTCTCCATTGCCTATAGGGACACATGGGGGCCAAATCCGTTCTGCTCCATTGCCTATAGGGACACATGGGGGCCAAATCGGATCTGCTCCATTGCCTATAGGGACACACATGGGGGCCAAATCGGATCCGCTCAAATGCCTATAGGGACACATGTGGGCCAAATCGGATCTGTGGCTGTCAGTTTTACAACAGATAGCCATGGATCCCAAAAAATCTCAATGTGAAAGCAGCCTAAACTACCTTCACTGCCCCGGGGACCTGCTCTGCCCTGGAGAGCCAATCCATCCCAGCTACCTGTCTATCACCTCGGAGGTTCTGCAGCAGCGGTGGCCACTATAGCCACACACCACGGGTGGCGTCACGAATAACATCCCTAGTCACCACCTCCCCTTTCCCGCCAGAGGTAATTTCCCCCTATTTCAGCTGCACCCAGGGTCACAGAAACCGGTTCTCAACCCCCGTAGCTGCCCAGAGACAGTATCGCCCGGTGACGAGTACGCCATTATCACTTTCCATATCCTCCACTGCACAATATTATAAAGCGGATGTGCAATATAATATATGGGGCGGGAGATGACGAGTCGCCCCGCCCAAACACACTACCTTAGGTGACGTCACGGCACCGCCCACCTCTGCCGCGTGCTCCCATTTTTCCCCGCCTCCTCCCCTTTCATTGGTTCTGTCCACTTGCTTCCCTGTTGCTCAGCAACAAGAGTGTCGTATACCGCGTCTCTGCGATTAGGGTCACGTGATCCGACGCTGCCCAATTACAGTACTACTATGCAGTGCGCTGTGCATGATGGGAATTATTCCCTTGGAGCTTTCGTTGATATCAACAAACTGATGTCTGCAGCGGACGGCAGGGCCTGAGGTAAGAAGGGAGCGGGGGAGGACACACTGCAGCAGGGGGCCTGTCATGTCATGTGATGCTGGGGGCCTCATGACCCTGTGCTGCCTCCACTAATGTGAGACAACAGGACAGATGGGCAAGTGTCAGTACAGGGGTGATGACAGGACAGAGGGGCAAGTGTCAGTACAGGGGTGATGACAGGACAGAGGGGCAAGTGTCAGTACAGGGGTGATGGCAGGACAGAGGGGCAAGTGTCAGTACAGGGGTGATGGCAGGACAGAGGGGCAAGTGTCAGTACAGTGGTGATGGCAAGACAGAGGGGCAAGTGTCAGTACAGGGGTGATGGCAGGACAGAGGGGCAAGTGTCAGTACAGGGGTGATGACAGGACAGAGGGGCAAGTGTCAGTACAGGGGTGATGGCAGGACAGAGGGGCAAGTGTCAGTACAGTGGTGATGGCAGGACAGAGGGGCAAGTGTCAGTACAGAGGTGATGGCAGGAGAGAGAAAAGGGTAAGTGTCAGTACAGTGGTGATGGCAGGACAGAGGGGCAAGTGTCAGTACAGTGGTGATGGCAGGACAGAGGGGCAAGTGTCAGTACAGAGGTGATGGCAGGAGAGAGAAAAGGGTAAGTGTCAGTACAGTGGTGATGGCAGGACAGAGGGGCAAGTGTCAGTACAGAGGTGATGGCAGGACAGATGGGCAAGTGTCAGTACAGTGGTGATGGCAGGACAGAGGGGCAAGTGTCAGTACAGGGGTGATGGCAGGACAGAGGGGCAAGTGTCAGTACAGAGGTGATGGCAGGACAGATGGGCAAGTGTCAGTACAGTGGTGATGGCAGGACAGAGGGGCAAGTGTCAGTACAGGGGTGATGACAGGACAGAGGGGCAAGTGTCAGTACAGGGGTGATGGCAGGACAGAGGGGCAAGTGTCAGTACAGTGGTGATGGCAGGACAGAGGGGCAAGTGTCAGTACAGTGGTGATGGCAAGACAGAGGGGCAAGTGTCAGTACAGGGGTGATGGCAGGACAGAGGGGCAAGTGTCAGTACAGGGGTGATGACAGGACAGAGCAGCAAGTGTCAGTACAGGGGTGATGGCAGGACAGAGGGGCAAGTGTCAGTACAGTGGTGATGGCAGGACAGAGGGGCAAGTGTCAGTACAGAGGTGATGGCAGGACAGAGGGGCAAGTGTCAGTACAGAGGTGATGGCAGGACAGATGGGCAAGTGTCAGTACAGTGGTGATGGCAGGACAGAGGGGCAAGTGTCAGTACAGGGGTGATGACAGGACAGAGGGGCAAGTGTCAGTACAGGGGTGATGACAGGACAGAGGGGCAAGTGTCAGTACAGGGGTGATGGCAGGACAGAGGGGCAAGTGTCAGTACAGTGGTGATGGCAGGACAGAGGGGCAAGTGTCAGTACAGTGGTGATGGCAGGACAGAGGGGCAAGTGTCAGTACAGGGGTGATGACAGGACAGAGGGGCAAGTGTCAGTACAGGGGTGATGGCAGGACAGAGGGGCAAGTGTCAGTACAGTGGTGATGGCAGGACAGAGGGGCAAGTGTCAGTACAGAGGTGATGGCAGGACAGAGGGGCAAGTGTCAGTACAGGGGTGATGGCAGGACAGAGGGGCAAGTGTCAGTACAGGGGTGATGGCAGGACAGAGGGGCAAGTGTCAGTACAAAGGTGATGGCAGGAGAGAGGGGCAAGTGCCAGTACAGGGGTGATGGCAGGACAGAGGGGCAAGTGTCAGTACAGGGGTGATGGCAGGAGAGAGGAGCAAGTGTCAGTACAGTGGTGATGGCAGGACAGAGGGGCAAGTGTCAGTACAGCGGTGATGGTAGGACAGAGGGGCAAATGTCAGTACAGGGGTGATGGCAGGACTGAGGGGCAAGTGTCAGTACAGGGGTGATGGCAGGACAGAGGGGCAAGTGTCAGTACAGGGGTGATGGCAGGACAGAGGGGCAAGTGTCAGTACAGGGGTGATGGCAGGACAGAGGGGCAAGTGTCAGTACAGGGGTGATGGCAGGAGAGAGGAGCAAGTGTCAGTACAGTGGTGATGGCAGGACAGAGGGGCAAGTGTCAGTACAGAGGTGATGGCAGGACAGAGGGGCAAGTGTCAGTACAGGGGTGATGGCAGGACAGAGGGGCAAGTGTCAGTACAGTGGTGATGGCAGGACAGAGGGGCAAGTGTCAGTACAGGGGTGATGGCAGGACAGAGGGGCAAGTGTCAGTACAGTGGTGATGGCAGGACAGAGGGGCAAGTGTCAGCACAGTGGTGATGGCAGGACAGAGGGGCAAGTGTCAGTACAGTGGTGATGGCAGGACAGAGGGGCAAGTGTCAGTACAGAGGTGATGGCATGAGAGAGGGGCAAGTGTCAGTACAGTGGTGATGGCAGGAGAGAGGGGCAAGTGTCAGTACAGTGGTGATGGCAGGAGAGAGGGGCAAGTGTCAGCACAGTGGTGATGGCAGGACAGAGGGGCAAGTGTCAGTACAGTGGTGATGGCAGGAGAGAGGGGCAAGTGTCAGTACAGTGGTGATGGCAGGAGAGAGGGGCAAGTGTCAGTACAGTGTTTTTTTTTTCTCAGCTAAGTTCCGTGTGACATCCATGTGGTGTCCGTGTGCAATGAGTTTTTAACATGGTCTTTCCCATGCCGTATAAATTAGAAAAGAATAGACAGATCGGATAGATAGATGATAGGATAGATAGATGATAGGAATAGCTGGAACATCTTACCAGTCTCCCGCTGCGGCTTCCAGGGCCATCCATTAAGCCTCATGCATATTCACCGCGTTGAACGGGCAATTGCCAATCACAAACACTGTCTCTGTGAGAGCGTCTGTGATTGGCTGATGCCGTCAGACTGCATTTTCACAATGTGGACGGTGATTTTGCTTGGTTGCCATGCAAATTAGTGTATGGCAACCAACCTGCCGTAATACTGTGTAAAATAAATAATTGAAAAATAAACACACAGGACTATGCTGTATTTTCAGTCTCAGCACAGACAAAGCAGACAGCTGCGAGCTGCCACCATCAGCTGCCTAATTTTACCTTAGCTGGCAAAAATCAATATGTAAAGCTCTGCCTTATTTTTAATTGCCAGCCAAGGTAAAACTAGGCTGCTGAGAACTGGTATTCTCAGTGGGGTGATGGTCCGTCGTTATTAGGGCACCCCCACGCTAAAGAATAGCAGCCTGCAGCCACCCCTAAAAATGGCACATTCATTGTAGCTCCATTTCCAGGCGCTTGATCCGGCTCTTCCAGCGTCCCTGCCAGCAATGGTAAACTCGGTACACTTAATAATCCCTCACAATGTGCCGAACTGGAAATGACGCACAGCGGTGTCATACAAGGTAGGAGGCCCATGGATTTCAAACGCTGGGAGTGTGCATGGAAATTAGGTTATCTATGACCACGGAGCGATGGGAGACATGGAACCTTAGAGAACGCTCACACGTCTAGACTTTTCCTTATAACTGGGGGAAAATGTAAGTTATAAAAGGCGTTTTTGTCTTTCCTAAGAAATGTTCGATTTAACATGCATTTTACCTTTCTTGCTTCCATACAGTTCTCAAGCTTCGAGTACCCCGGTTGCAGCCCTCACAATGCGACATGTGCATTTGGCAACAGAGGAGGATGAAGAGGATTTATATTCTGGTTACAATGATTACAACCCAACCTACGACACAGAGGTTAGACTAGGATTATGTTGGTTTTTTTCCCTTAAATGTAATATGTCACCAGGTTTTTGCCATCCCATCTGAGAGTAGCATAATGTAGAGACAGAGACCCTGATTCCAGCGATGTGTCACTTACTGAGCTACTTGCTGTTATTTTGATACAATTACTGTCTTCTCTGCTCAGATTTAGCAGTTGATGAATATGCCGGACTACTCGATAATCTCCAGATGATTAAATAGTAACTTTATCAAAACTACACAGAGCAGTCCAGTAAGTGACACATCGCTGGAATCCGGATCTCTTGCCCTATATTATGCTACTCTAAGATTAGGTGACAAAAACCTGGTGACAGGTTCCCTTTAATCTTCCGTTGCAATGTACATATAGCAATATGTTTCCTGTGTGCTATAGTACAAATTGTTGGGAGCTGTAATACATTGAATGTCTGGGACTGAAGGACATTTTACAGGAAAGTTTTGTTATTGACTATTATGTCAGACTTTATTATGGATCTACGATCAAAGTGTTATCAGTTTAGGTTCATATTAAGGTCACCAATATTAGCAGACTTTGTACTATATATTAGATGTGTGATGTAATTTATTATTGAAAAGCAGAGTGTTAAATATGAGGAAGATCCCTAAATCATGAAAAGATCTGTGAGAGTGTAAAGCAGGGAGGAGGGTGATGCCACTGCAGCTGGAGGGAGAAAAGGCAGCAGCGTAGAGACATCTTATTTTCTTAAAGAGGTCAATCCAAAAGATGCTCACAGGCAACAATGCATGTAAAAACAATAAACTATATACCCATTAGAATAATAATTTTGGTCAACCTTCGACCCCCACCACCACATTTTTTGGCATGCTGGTCTTTGAAATGTAAGTCATTTGATACCAATGTATCTTTTATCTGTTGCTGCATCTCTGAGTAATTGGTGTTTTCATTTCATTCATATAAAAATGAGCCATTATGTTCTCTGGGTGTGGCAGAGAACTTAAGGATGTCGTCTCTCCACTCAGCACTAGCCTCTTTTGGTTGATGGCTTACTGTCTATAATGTAAGAAAGCAGTCAAGGAAATCATACAGTTTTAATTCAAGCTAAAGAGACTCGTGCTCAGTGAGGAAACAACCGGGGAGGGCGATGAGGCTTCTTAAAGGGGTGTTTTCATGTTATCAAATTTTTTTACACCAGATTCATTTTTATTAGATTAAATTCACATTACAAATGCAATGCATCCAAATACAATTCTGACAGAAATAATATGCAGATTGACTCCGGAGCAAAACAGTTTTGATGAGCTGCAATTACTCTAGGGGATATCCATGAGAGTGCCCCTGTTATTAATTTGTATGTATATCTATGATAGGTAATGCGCTAAATCATATATATGGTTCGTAATCAAATGATATTCACTTAAATAGTGTATTTTTGATCACAATGGTTTTATTATTATAAATTAATCTCATCACACACTAAAACACACTCTTTAAATACGGGTAGGGTGGCGTCCCTCTGTTTATTTCTTGCTGCTGAGCTGCTGTTCTGGTCAGTCCAAAATAGCTGAAGACTTTAGTCAGTATTTTACACAGTCATCTCCAACACATTCAGGGACAATATATACTACATTTTGCTTATTGTTGATATATGATGCTGTGGGGATGGTGTACTCCTTGCTTGTTTTTTGGGGGGAGGTTTCTCCAGGGTTCTATAATGATAATTAAAGAGGACCTGTCACCAACCATACATGGTGATCTAATTACAGCACTGAATGCAGCATGTCTGCTGCATCCAGGCAAGGAGCTCCCCCTATACCCAGAGATAATATACTTTGAAAACTTACATAGTGTAGCCAATTGGATGTGGCTTGTGGCTGGAGCCAAAGGGCAGTTTCACGCCCCCTGCATGTTTAATCTGCCCACCACCGCCTCCCTGATGCCAATCATTGTCTCCCTCGCCTGCAGCATAACACAGAGCAAGGGTTGTGCTTCTGGCCACATTGCCCCGCCCCCTGCAGTGACGTCACCAATTATACCCATCCTGCTCTATGGTTAACATGGAGCAGGGCGGGGAAAGGCGGTGATGTCAGAGCAGGAGGCCGGCTGCCCCGCCTCCTGCAGTGACATCACCGCTTATACCCACCCTGCTCCATGTTAACCATGGAGCAGGGCGGGTATAAGCGGTGACGTCACCGCAGGGGGCGGGGCAATGCTGCCAGAACCGTATTTCCATATTTTTCTGGAGGTGTTGGTGGATTGGCAAGTTTTACAGTGTCTGCAATATCTGAAGCCTGGGTGGATGGTTCCTTTCTCTTTACTCTTCGTTCTTTCTTCCCATGCACTTGGGGCTACCATTTCTTTTAGGGACATGGCTCTTTTAAACACGACTTTCGGTTCCTCTGGCAGGCATTCTCCAATGATCCTGCCTGTTTTTAATATATGCCAATGTCTCTGAATGATCCTTTTGAACTGTCCATAATTTTCATGATAGTTCGTTATGATGGGTAACCGACTAATTTGTTCTTCTATACTAGTAGTGTCTCCTTTATTTCTATTGTATTGCAGTAATTGATGTCTATTGATTTTCGCCACTTCTCTTCTTGCTGATTCTACTTTCCTTGGATCATAACCTTTTGCTAGGAATTCCTGTCCTAGAATTCTGGATTCTTCAATGTAATCTTCAATCCGTGAACAGTTTCTTCTCATTCTAGTGAACTGACCCTTGGGTATATTATCTAGCCATGTATAAAGGTGTCAGCTTTTCCTGTTAATGAAGCTGTTGCAGTCTCTTTCTTTTCTATATGGTTTTGTGATCAGTTGGTTGTTTTCAACCTTAATTTCCAAATCCAGGAACTGTATTCCTTCTTTGCTGTTCTGTCCTGTGAATATTAACCCAAGATGGTTCTTGTTTATACTTGCCAGGAATTCCTCTAGATCTTCTTTTGGCCCATCCCATATATATATATATATATATATATATATATATATATATATATGTGTATGTATGTATACAGTT